>FIZR01010912.1:0-22850 GCA_900060175.1 Ferrisia virgata
TCGAAGATGCCAAAGTACACCAATTTCAGTAAGAAGGAGGTCGAATGGTATGTATCCAGATATAATCATAGCTGCCATGTGACTCGTTGTTTGATAGAGTCTGCCAGTGTTAATGGCCATTGTTCTTTCAAGACGACAAATTCGTCGAGCTGTGTTTGAATATTGAAATGTGTTATGACCGATTGCTGTAAGCCCAGGAATGTATTTGTGGCATTTTTCAATAGTGTACTTGATGTGAGCATCCCAAGATAGGGAGTCATCAAGAATTACTCCAAGGTATCTCAGTGTGGTGCTTTTGTTGATTTCAACACCACTGATGGTGAATGTTGTTATTTCATCTTGGCGCTTCTGATTTTCGGTGCGTTTGTCCACAACAATAATATCAGTCTTTTGAATGTTGAGTTCCAGTTGTCTTTTATTCAAAGAATGAGATTATTGCTTCTATAGCTGTTTGTATGCGTATCCGAATCTAATTTGGAGATCTTCTACCAAGTCTACACACCAAATTTCAACCTCCTAGCTCAGTTTGGAGGCGAGACATGTGTGTAACAAACTCAAAAAATAAGGGGCTTTAAGTTGGCTCAATTTTGAATAATTCCTGACCTCGAGACCTGGTTTCTGTACAGATACAATTTATTTTTCATGGTCAAAAAAGTGAAAAACAAAACTTTTTATTCCCTCACATGATCTATACCATTGTCCAAAATAAGTCAGAATGGATTCCTTAGACTAACACGTGAGCTACTAAAACTCATCGGTTTCAGTTTGCACGGAACTTCGTTAGTTGAAAAGAGCATATGGGAACATACTTGTAACTAAATTTTAAGCAACAGTAGTCGATTCGAGCTATTTGGGAAGTGAGGGTTTCAAAATTCAAAATTATGGTTGTTTATTCGATGAAAAAATGCAAATTTTGAAATCCTTGGCGAGAAACGAGAAAATACGGAGGAATGAATTCGCCATCAATACCGAACCCTCTAAACTTATTTTTAAATATTTTTAATCATTTTGAATGCTTCAGTCAGATTTCAATTTTCCTTCGAAATTTTTCAACGTATTCCAAAAGTGCTCTAATTAACATCGGTAGCTATTAAAAATTTTCCTTCAGCTTACTTATAAGTGTATAAAATCGAATAATTAGGGTTTTTGGGGAAACGGACCAGACGAGCTGAGATGTGTATTTTTTAGCTATGTAAAATCAAATAAAAAATTTTTTTAAAATCGAAATTTGACTAGAGGGTTTGAAAATGGCGAAGAATCTTTGAAAATACGTAAAGGGAAGTCAATATTGACTGGGAATTCATTCCTTCGCGTATTTTCCCGTTTATTGTTCAAAGTTTCGAAATTATCATTTTTTCGTATTAATATCATAAACTTTAAATTTTGAAACCTTCTTTAAAAATTTCCAAGCTCAATTTCTTCTGTTTTGTTTCTTGAAACTGATTGAAAAACTACCACTCGTTGCTTTTTGGCGCGAATCATTCGTCGTTTTTCGATACTAATTTAATATCTATGCGATTACTTATTAGCTTACCTATCATCACCTTTAGGTAAATGTAAATGCTCACTCTTGGATTGTACAGACAGCTCAACGTAAATAAAACCAAATCTTGGCCATTAGTTATAGGATTTAGCTTAGGTATTTATTTATAGAGGAAAGTACAATAAATAAATAAACGCAATATTCGACACTACAGAAGCGAGCTGTTCTGGTTACCTGACGTCATAGCCACCAAATTTTACACATAACTTTCATAATTTTACGACTCATAATCTTGATTTTAGGAAGGCGATGGCGAATGTGCTGGCTATCGTCACGAATTCATCGTTTCTCATAAGAACGCTCCAGCAATCGTCGCATCGTAGACCAACCTGCCGACATCGCGGAGAGTGAAAAGTATCCGGCGATATTAGATAATTACTCAAAATCGAGGTGTAAAATTTTCAATCGTTTTGATTTAGGTAACGGTTCGTTCTCGCAAACCATTATCTATTATACAAATGTTCAATGAGGAAGAGAAAAGAAATAAGCTGAAATTACGTCGCTCGTTCCGTCGTTTGAATAACGAGTAAAAATACCTAAATATTCGAGCATTGTGTATCATGAATATCGGCGATGAGCATTTTGATGCGGTGTCTCAAAAGCTTAGTTTCTATACTTGATAAAGTTTTCATTTTTTTTCGTTTCTACTCATTGACATGGTCAGCGGTATTGAGAAGGGAGGAGAGTAGCTAGCTGAGCAATATTGTTCTCGAATCAAATGAAAAAAATTAACCTGAATAATTGACTCATTTTAGTATCTTGAACTCGGATAAAAAATTTGAAGAGAAGTCGCCACACCGAAGTAGGTTCCAGGATGTTCTTTCATCAATTCTTCGATAAATAATTGTTAAATTTGGAACTCAATTTGAAAAAATCTATTTATTCGGAGCCTCATTTGATCGGTAGGTAACCTAAAAACGTGCCTATTAAAATTGAAGAGGAACCAAAAAAGAACACGTCTCTTCGTAGGCTCTGTGTGTACAGTATAGTTTAGGGTACTTGAAAACTATTTCTCATTATTCGGTAATTTCTCGTAATAAAAACGTTCGAGTGTATAATGTACGCATGTACTTAACTCCTATTCATTATTATTATTTTTATTATTTTTTTTCCTCTATTCGTAGCCAAACAGCTATATTTATAGTATGTATTTTGCTCACACATATACGCATTAAAGCGTTTAGTCTCCCACGTGGTTCATAACTTGATTATAAAGCGCATGGTCTATCTATCTCTTTCTCTTTTTCTTTTTACTCTCGGAACTACGAGTACGTGAATAATCAATCGGCCAGTCATTAAACTACTTCCTACTGATGAAAAATGAACGTCGTTAAAAAACTCACACCTACGCCTATGTACTCAAAAAAAAAAAAAAAAACGACCGAAATTCGTCGCTAATCTTCCTGCTTCATCTGTGTTACTTATTTATAATGTTAGTGCGAATATCTAACAAGTCTTGTATTAAATTTATACGTTGATAACCAGCCCAAATACATCTCAGAGGTAGACCTTTGATTCACCCTATTTTCACTAAGTACAAAAAACTCGAATGAAAATATTTTGATTTTTGAGAAAAATTCGTTGGGTAATTTCAATTTTGTGAGAATAAACCACGCCAAAAAATAAATCTTCCATGGTGTAGTTTTCTGGAAAAAATTGAAAATTTTTGATGGACAGGACTTTGGAGTTGAATGTCAACCCATCGTACGAATGTTGTCAGCATAAGTAGTGTCACATGACACAGTTCTGGCGTGAGACTTCTGACAGCAAAAATGGCAAACTTCTAACAATGCTTCAGCTAATCCGAGATCACTAAATATTTGCCAAGCTCGTGACAGTGACATTGAAATGGTGCAATTGTAGCAACAGGATGGTTCCAAAATGACTTCATTATGACATGGCTATGACGTTATTGTGACATATTAATGACATGTATTTGACTCATTAGTGACATGTTTTTGACACCATAATGGCACATTTCTGACATGATAATGGCACACTTCTGATGCAAAGATGAAACCTTTTGTCGCAAAAATGACATGTTTCTGATACATTTCTGACATGTTTTAGACATATTTTATTTTCCATTATACTGAATTATTCTTAATATTATAGTATTAATTATAATTATTTTTTTATTTGTATTAATTCACAAAATTTTTCAATTTTTTTTGCCGATGGTGGGATTTGAACCTGGGTCCTATTGGGCACAAAGGGATTTCTTTACCAATTCAGCTACTGTGGCAGTTAGTATAAGCAGTACTAAAGGTCATTAACTACTTCATTTTTTGGTTCTGACGATGATATGACATTCACTTAACAAGGTATTGGAACATTGATAGTACACTATTGACATAATAATGAAATGCTTCTGACTTGATTATGCCACTTATGTGACTTGGTAGTAGCGTGCTTCTGACAACCGTGTAAAATCGATTTGATACTGTTGTGACATGTTTTTAATGCTGCGTGGACTTTGTTTTAGCAGTACATTATTGCTGTATGAATGACATCTGACATGCTTTTGACTTGATTGTGGCACTAATGTGACTTAAGAGTGGCACACTTCTGACAACATTATGACACTATTCTGACACAGTTCTGGCATGCTTCTGACTATATTCTGACACATTTATGACGTGCTTTTTACACTAGTTTGGCATATTTCTGACGCAACTGTGACATATTTTCAGCAGTGTCAAAAATGTGCCAAACTAGTGTCGAAAGCACACTATAAATGTGTCAGAACGTTGTCAGAAGTGTGCCACTCCTAAGCCACATCAATGTCATTATCAAGTCAAAAGCATGTCGAATATCATTCATATGGCATTAGTGAACTGTCAAATCAATGTTGAAAGTATGCTACAACTGTGTCAAAAAGGTGCTATAACATTGTCAATAATATGTCACTACTAAGTCACAAAATGAAATTCTGTTATTTATATGTCATTAAAGTACCAATAAAAGCGTCAATTAAACGACACATTTGTGCCACGATAGCACTACACAATGTGTGTCAGAAATATGCCATTCTTGTGCCGCAAACGTGTCAGCTAAAACATAAACTCATGTCATATTTATGCCAATAGAATATAATCTTATAAGCATTAGAAATATGTCATGTATACGTCATTAATGCGTTAACGAAAATGTCAAATTTTTAACATATCTGTGCCATGATAATGTCAACAAATATGTGTCAGAAGTTCGCGAGTAATGTGTTGTTCAAGTGTCACCTGAAACTCAAAAATTTGCAAAAAGTATACCACTTTTGTGTCATAGAAAATTGATGATTGACACAGTAATAAAATTGCAAAGCCTATTAAAGTGGCTAGAGCAATGATTATTCACGTTGGTTAAAATTTTTTAAAGCGGGATCTAATGTGTACTGACTTGAAAATGACACGTCACATGACACCAAATTGATGGCATTTGCATGACGGGAATGTAGGGAACACCGAATTATCTCCCTTACAGAAAGACTACATCTGATGAGATCCTAAATTTAGATTTCTTTTAAACTGTCTCCCTCCTCAGTTTAATCCACTCTCCAGATAGGTAATATTCTCTTCTTCAGTTTTTCGACCATGAAAAAAGATGATTTAGTCTCATGTAGGTATTAAGCAACGCAGCTAAAAACACTTCTACAACGACCATAATTAGAGAGATCTGCGACAAAATAGAATACTCGTACCTACACTTTCAACTAAGGTGTGGTATAGGCTGTGTACCTAACCTACTCGTATAAAAGCGGTATAGCTAAACAAAATAATCATAATACTGTCACCAAATTATGTATAGAAGATATCCGTAGTCCGCGTCCGTACAGTCCGTATACTCAACGCGCGTTTTTCTTCGCCTGGTCTATTGTTTCAAACCAAAACAATCATTCTCTATTACACATTGTTTCTATATCGCTTTCTTTCTTTCTTTCTTTCGTGTTTTTTCTCTCCTTGTCGGTCTACCTTATGCTTTTTTTTTTCATCTACCCGTGCTCCATCCGTAAATACGATCGCTCATCTCGCACTTCTGCATCGATATCGCGCCAACGTGCACGCAATTCGCATTCAGACCGAATTAATATCCGCCGACGACGATCACCCATCTCGACCATCTTCCTTTCTTCGCTTCGCACTATAAGAATAACATTAATTTCGTCACGATATAAGTGCTTATTATCAATTTGTGACGTATTATAAGCTCTGTAAAGATTGTGCACGGAGGAGTGAGCCCTATATAAGTATCACATACACGTTTACAAGACGCGTTTAGTGTAAGAAATTCATGTTAAGTTGCGACGACGACGACGACGACGACGACGATGATGATGATGATGGTGATGATGATGATGATGATGATGACGGAACGAGATGGACCGAGTGATACAAGAGAGCAGTTTAAACATTCGTTAGCAAGAGATTACTCACTGATGTTTGTGAAAAGGTTCAGCTTGCTGCTAAAAGTATTGTCAAGTTCGTTAAAGCAGATATTGAACTATTGTAAGTATCAAGATATTTTTGCATCAATTTTAGCCTGATTTTCTAAGTGTTATTTTCAAAGAAATCCAGACTATTAAGACTATCAGTTTGCTGTAAAGGTGGGGAGGGGGTGGCAACAAAATCCGTTTGAAGGTTCTAGAAGACCATCTCTACAAATATCAATTATTTTAAAATTTTTACCACAAATTAAAATTATTTACTTGACACGATACCGACAAACCTACTTTCCCAGAGCTAGTTTTCCCACATAATTCATTTGTACGTTCAAAAAATGGTGTAATTTTTCTACATTCTAAATAGGATTTCTTTGTCATCAAAACACAGTATTTTTGAAATTTTAAATCAAATTTTACATAACGGTTGAAAAAGTGGTTTTAATAAATTGGTGGCGGGGGGGGGGTGAGCAAATGCATAAGCGAGGGAGGCGTTGCTCCCTCTGCTGGATACGGATCTTACAGGAACTTCTGAAAACATGGCGTTTTTGGGGTTTCGATTTTGATTTTTGGACTTAATGCTAGAATGTTGAAGACATGTTTTCCTCAATACTTCAACTTAAAATCATAAAATAACCCGGGGTCAAGGTCAACTAACTTTCCCCGATATTTTATCTTGAAATCTTGAAATCAATTCGGAGTCAAGGTCAACTGTTGATGGGACAGTGATATTTCAACTCCATATCATAAAATTAATCCAAAGGTCAAGGTCAACTGCTGACGAGTCAACATTCCTTAATTTTTCTTAACATTTCAACTTAAAATCATGAAATCAATCCAGAGTTAAGGTCAGTTGGTTATGGGTCAACTTTAAACATCTTCCTCAACATTTCAACTTGAAATCATAAAATCAATCCAAGATCAAGGTCAACTGTTGACGGGTCAACATTCTTTAATTTTCTTTAACTTTTAAACTTGAAATAAATCCAGAATCAAGGTCAGCTGTTTATGGGTTACATTTAAACATCTTCAATCTTCCTCAACATTTCAACTTAAAATCATAAAATCAACCCGAGGTCAAGGTCAACTGTTGACGGGTCAACATTCTTTGATTTTCTTCAACATTTCAACTTGAAATCAATCCAGAATCAAGGTCAGCTATTTATGAGTTAACTTTAAACATCTTTAATCTTCCTCAACATTTCAACTTAAAATCATAAAATCAATCCGAGGTCAAGGTCAACTGTTGACGGGTCAACATTCTTTGATTTTCTTCAACATTTCAACTTGAAATCAGTCCAGAATCAAGGTCAGCTATTTATGAGTTAACTTTAAACATCTTTAATCTTCCTCAACATTTCAACGCAAAATCATAAAATCAATCCGAAGTGAAAGTTCTTTAATTTTCTTTAACATTTCAACTTGAAATCATGAAATCAATCCAGAACCAAGGTCAGCTGTTTATGGGTCAACTCTAAACGTTTTTAATCTTCCTCAACATTTCAACTTATAAAATGAACCCGAAGTCAAGCTCAACTGCTGACGGCCCATTTTCTTTAATTTTCCCCAACATTTCAACTTAAAATGATGAAATCAATCCGAGGTCAAGGTCAACTGTTGACGGGTCAACGTCAAACATCTCTAATTTTCCTCAATATTCAACTTAAAATCATAAAATAATCCTTCATAAAATCCTACCACTCGTGTCATTCCAGGCCATCAAAATCCATCCACTGATGCCAGTCCAATGATGACGTCACATTGTTGACGATCCACTAATGTCATCTAATGATGACGGTCAACTGTTGACGTTTTTTCCAGAATGTGCTATGGAACATTTTTCGGTGTTAATAAAAATGAAAAAACAAAATTAAATATTTGAAGTTGCTGAAAATGTTCGTAATATTCTTCCAGGACTGTAAAACAGATTTCTGATATCTCCTCCCTTCCCCTGCCGTAGATCGATGGACCGTAATCGCCTAGTTTACATGAACAATATAACATAGAAAATCAAGCTAATTAAAGCCGAGCAAAATAAGAAGAGAATTTCTCCATTCCACAGTCTCGAATATGATTTTACCAAATGAAATGGAAAGGATATCTTACCAATTCTTTTTTTCGCATCAGTATCATTTCAGTTGTCTTTGTCACCTTCGGTCAAAGCATTTGGCATAAAAATGGATTATGTGCAGCAACGAGATTGCTAACTAATGTAAATTTAGACATTAGCCGGGTTTATAAGGTATACCTCGTACCCTGGCTTACCTTTGGTTAAAGGTGCTCGACAAAAACACCATAAAATAAGGCAATAAAATAGTAAAATATGGATCGTAAAATCTTATACCTGCGGTAATCGAAATCAATTATCTGGTGAGCTATAGGTAGGTACTATATTGTATCGTTTTCGATATATGCAACACTCATACAATGAAGATAATCTCGTAAAACTACTCGAAAGGGGAAAAAAAAGCCAGGTTAAAGGTTGCCATGTACGGAAATGTAAATCATAACCTCGCGTCCAGAATAAAATATCTAAGTGACGCGTTATTTGTTCGTATAACGTATAAAGTATAAACCTTATAACAATCGAGTTATTCATAAAATAAGCGCATATTGTACGCTGCCCATTAATATCATTGGACTACATAGATGAACAGTACACCAGTACGTAATAAGTATCTGCTATACGAGTATGTTACCAAAGATAATTCGCCGACTATGGTGCAATGCAGTTGTCTGCGCCTCTATGCACCTCATTCTCTAACCCTCTCGGTAGTAAACGTGTGGAAATAAATTTTCAGCTGATTTTATAGTTCGTCGGGCGAATTTACATTTTATATTATTTCCACGTTGGATATAAATTATTACATTCTCGTATATCTATCAGTAATAAGCATTATAATACTGAGCACAGTGCTGCGTGCTTCTTTTCTTAACTCGAGCTTTTTAGCATTTTTAAATTTAAATTTTTTACTCGCGTCATTTGCAGTATAAAACCATCTTATTGTTAGAGTGTAATATGATTTTAATACGTTCGATAGTAATAATAGTAAAAAAAAAAAGGTCAGCATTTACATATAATCGTAAATATTCGGTCACATTTACCTACATCCGATTCTGTTACGATTTTTCCATTGTACGTTTAAGTAAATGTGTGTGTGTGTTTTTTTTCCATTTTATACTATTATGAGAAAACATATAGGATAGGTAGAAATATAACTATACTGAATAGTTGAATGTTAGGATTCGTATTATTATTTTTTTTTTAAATACTACCTTGATCAAAAAAATATGGTCCTGTTTTTTTTTCTCTTCTTCGATTCTATCACATGCATCTCGTTGAATGGATGGCTTCGTTCGAGACCAGCAAACAAATCCTAACCAAAGCAAACAACAAAAAAAAGAAGTTTATATCGCGTTTAAAATTAATGATGTGAATTTTTGGTCTAATACGTCACGTCGATCGAGTCGCACTCGGTTTTCTTTTCTCTCCATAAATGTGCGCGAGGAAAAATGGCGACCTTATAGATACATGAGCGAATAACAAGAAAGTCATCGGTTTTTAGATTTGGAAATCATGTCATCAAGTTTGGCCCAAGATCTTGGTTGCTTTCCTATAGCACATAAATTTAATTAAACAACGTATAGATGTATATTTTTTTTGGGTAAAATTTAATGCATACTTGTCCAGAGTATCTTGCCCGGTGGATCATCGAGAGGAGCCGAGCCGAACCGGTATCTCCATACATTTATTATTATTTTTTTTTTAATGCATTTAAAAGTGGTAGTAGTGAAACCTGTGTTGTGAGAATGAGATATAGCGTAAGTTCGTATTCGTAGCAAATATCGAGTTTTTTTTTTTTCTTTCTTTCAACGAGGGTACGGGTAAAAGGGCAGAGGAATATTAATGATGGACGAGATGAGATGGGTTTCTAGTGTAGAGATGCGAGTACATCGCATCGCAGATATGCAACTAGATACTTAAACTTACCTACGTGGCTATAATGAGTCATCCGAGTATCGACTCTGTAATAATTAACGTATCATTATACGCATCGTTGTACTAATTTATCGTACCTCAGGTATTTTTGTTGTCTATTTCAACGGGAGTATCATTTGCGTAAAAATTCTCTCCACGTTTGAAGGCGCCAACAAATCATTCTTCTTGTGCTATCGAAATATCTACAGATGAATAAGGCGAACGATTCCATTGAATATTCGAATACGACTACGGGTGTGATTGAACGATCTTCAACATATTTTTGCAATCTAAGCGTATTCATTTGCGTTGGACTTGCAAAAAACTTCAATTTTTGGTTGGACTCGTTGGGCACCATAAAGATACAATTTTTGAGCTTATTCGTGATTTTTCATCTCGCCACAGGACACAAGAAACGAACTAATACAAAATACTGTTTAGGGATAGGTTTCACATTAATTTTTTTTTTCTCCGCGAGTTTTGAAACGATTTTCTTTAAATTTGGTACGAAAATGAATACACCTGAAAGAAGTGTTGCGGAATTTTTTCAGATTTTTCCCACCCTAAATGTGACCTCGAAATCGATTTTGTAAACTTGCGGAAGACTTGTAAGGCGCGCCATTTTAAAAAGGCCACTTGAAAAAAAGATTTTACGTTATTAAAAGTATTTTACACTTTCTACAATTTTTGCAAATTTTTTGAAGTGATAGCCCTTTTTATAGCTCTTGTGAACTATCTTTTTTTTATACTCTTAACGTCAAAGTTGTGACCACACAAGACGGTTTTTAATCATCATAGAACTACCCCAAAAAATTTTAAAGAATTCTAGAGAAAATATACTCTAAAAAAGAAGTACTGCAGGCCTCCTCAAGTTTTTTAAAGTCCATTTCAAAATCATGCTTAGGGTCAGAAAAATTTGAAAAAAAATCACATCACTACCACTAGATACCCTCACCTTCATATGAAAGAATTAACGTGAAAACTTCCTCTAAAGTACATTTTTTTATGCCCCCCGCCAGAGTAGTAAAATCGTATTTTGTTGGTTGATGTCTAATTTGTGACCCAAGGACAATTAGTTATACTCACCTCTTTATATCAGCTTGCTGAAGCCATTTTAAACATCTTCGTTGTATTTCATGAATTATTAAAATAGTTTTTTTTTAAAGATTTTCAATACCTTTAGCCTAATTTTCTATGTAAACGAGGCTATTACAGTTTATCTACCAAAGACGGGGGGGGGGTATTCTTAATAAATCTATTTTGAGGCCCTAGAAGACCATTAAGACAATTTTTGGCAGTGTCAGATGTTTAGCATTATTTTTATCCCCCCTTCCCCGCACATTAAAATCATTTACTCTGCTCGATACTGACCAAAATCGCTCCAATTCAATCAATCGACTCAGTTTGGTGTGGCGAATTAGATGTATATGAGTGGAAACGACCTTAGATCAAAATTCAGTAATGTCCAAATTTAGCGGAGGGAGTGCTGAGTGGCCAAAACGTAAAAATTGTGTCTTTTTGAATCACTCTATAGCGAATCCATAGTTGTACAGCTTATCCAAAAGTCAGCCTCCTAGGTCAATTAGGACGGGAGATATGAGTGTTTTCCCGTTTTTTGACCTTGTTTTTATTTTTTTCTCTGTGCCCCTAGACTAAAATCATTAAATCATTTTGTCACTTAATTACATAGAAGAGGAAATATTGCAGTTTCCCTGTTTAGACCGTGAATTGGTTTCTCCGGTGCTTATCACTTCATCCTCATCTAACCCAGGAATGTAGAATTTTACACATGGATTAGTGAGGATTGTGTATATGTATTTTGAGAGTTTTGATTTTTATGCCTCCCCCTTCCCCGGTACCTTTCTACAGCCTTCATAAAATAGTCTTTGGGTATTTTTTTGATTTTTAAAAAATGTTTACAACACCTGTGGTCATCCCAAAATAAGCTATAAGAGGTTGAAATGTGCTTTGCAGATTTAGTGAGGGCCCTCTCGATTTTTCAGTCCCTTGAACTGCTTTTACAACTTTAAAAAATATGTTTTTGTCAGATTTTGTTATTTTTTGAGTTTTCTTTGGCGCCTATCTCACCTTCATATGTGGGGGGAGGGAGGGGGGTTGAAATTTGGTATGCGGATTCAATAGGGGTTCTAGATGTTCCTTTTGGAAGTTTCAACTATGCATTTAAAAATTTTATTCTCGAACCTTACTAGTATAACTTATTATGTTATTGAGAGCAAGCATCGCATTTCAACCTATTATTCTAAACAGAGCCGTAATAAAGTCAACTCGAGGGGGAGGGGGAATGAAAAATTTGCCAACTAAAAATAATTTTTACCAACCTTTTTTGCGAAGTGAAATACAGGGTTCTCATAGTAAGTTCACAAAAATGAAACGAATAACACTGCATGGGCGAAATTTTGTGATGATTGGATTTTTAGTGCTAAAATTGTACTTTTAGAAATTTAATATTTTTTCTCTATCAATATTCTCAAGCTTGTTACAAATAAGAAGTGTTTTACCGATTATTTTCAGAGGGAGGCCGATGGTGTTGAACTCCCACCGTGGCATCCCTGATTTTAAAATATAGTAGATGACTTTAATGTGCTGGCTCATTGCTTCTAGTCGAGAGGAATGATATAACATTAAATTATTTTGCCAAACTTCTTTGAAAATTAAAAAAAATAAAGTTAGCCTTTTTAATTATTATTACAGTTCAATTGGTTTACCTCTTCACGTATCTATTTTCTCGGAAAGCTGAAATTACCATACGAATACAAATAATTTTTTTTTCTCACCGCGGAACAATATGATTCGCTATGATGAGCTGCAGTATTTTGCTACTAGTAACTTCGTTGAAAATCTAGGTTAATAAATATGGGTTAATTTGTATAGATAGATACATATTTTAACACGAACAAATTGGCATGTCAAAAAAAAAAAAAAGAGGTGAAAAAAATGCAATAATAATCATAATAATAATATCCAATAGGTGTTCTTTCATTTCACGTAGGTAGCTTCCATATTTACGATAAATTTGCCATTAATAATACGAGTCACGATTTTAATTAATGGAAAACGGTTTTTCTTGAAAAGCGTCATCGTCACGCGTTTACCTTTGGATTGTAACGTGCACTTGTATTAATAAAAATTACTGGTGCGGATATTCGGACCGGCGTGGAGTTGGCTTCTACTCGGATATTATAACGTTTGAAATATTTGACTGAAGTACATATTTTATCGACTTGTATTTCGTATGTATAAGTACGTTGTAAATACGTAATAAAAGGCATATGCAAATGATACTGTTTGCAACAACATATCATAATACGAGTAAATATCAGCTCGCGAATGAGGTGCGGTATGGTACACTGTGGAGCATCGAGATCTGCGAAACAGTAGTACGAGAAAAGCGGTACAAAAAAGAGGTAATGACCGGAAAAATAAAATTAAAATTGTTTCTCGGCAATGGCTCGCGTATCGGTTACGGTTCCAGAGTTCTGCATGCGGATTTAATGTAACGAAGGTCAAGACACTACGATAATGCTCCGGTATGCACATGTACACAAATATGTAACCGGATCGTTATTCGTTACTACCCTCCATCGTGTCGTCGTGTTTCGTCTCGTCGATAAAAGTGATCTTCTATGGCCCATGCAATTCTATCTCTTCATGAGGTAGGGAATACCATTTCGTTGAAGATTTTTTCTCCAAGAAAGCAACCTTCAAAAAAATCTTCTTATTGTTATGAAAGGTGGCAAGTCAAATAGTATTACCTAACCATACAGGCTCAGTGTGCTGACAGGAAATTCCATCGTAGGGCAATTCGTCGAACAGAGTGATTATGGTGATGATGGAATTTGCATCCGAGACATCTCATTAATATGTAACAATACCTGCACTTTAACATGACGCATGCGTCATGGAGTTAAGGAACTACATTAGCATAGATTTGTAGTACTGCTTTTTCTCATGGGTATTGCTGTAAAGTATTTAAAAATTTTACAAATGAACAGTAGAATTTTAATCTGATTACCAATTCAAGTGGTGGACCTTCTCCTATGAATTTGGTCATGTATACATTTTGCCTCTCTCCATTATTGAAGGGACAGTCTTCGTTTGAATTTCATGTTCCTCTTCACAAAATCAGTGATCCAAAATTGCCTAGTATAAGGTTCACTATTCAAAACCCTGATTTGGACAAATTTTACATGGGGGTACTTGAGCCAAGGGCAATGATGAAGAATATCGCTTATGGAACAGAAAAGTTCAACAATACTGTAGAAGAGACAGAGAAGCATTCCTGAACCAAACCTACAATGAAATCCAAGAACTTTCTGACCGCAAAAAAGGCCAGCATTGTATTTAAGACAAATCGTTAGATTACAGGAGATTTGAAACAAAGAACTTGTAAAATCATGAAGGATGATGGGACTGGCATCCCGGATGGTTGCACAAAATACTGTAAGAAACTATATCAAGATGAAGATTCTGAGTCAAGAAACAATATGGTGCCAGTATTAGAGTTGACCAGTGAAGAAGAACTTCCTGTGATGATTGATGAGGTGAAGAAGGCTATAATAGTGATGAGGGAACGCAAGACTTCATGATTTGATGGTATAGAGGCTGAAATATGGCAGGCACTTGGACAAAAAACAATCAAGATGATGTGGATCCTATGTAATGAAATATAGAGGCGTAGGAGGTGATCATCTGAATGGTGTGCTGACTCCTATGTACAAGAAATTCAATGCAAGAAAAAGTTCCAACTATTGCACAATCATTCTATTCCCTCACATCAGCAAAGTAATGTTTCACATCATTAACAGCTGGCTGAAGACGTTTCTACATAGGCAGATACTACCAGAGAAAGCAGCTGTGAGTGAAGAACTGGGACTTCTCATCAACGCTTCAAAGAATAAAATTATGGTTACAGATTGGGTTGGAGGTCTTCCACAGTCTGATGTCCTGAAAGAATATGAGAAGGTCGACACTTTGGCATACTTGAGCTGGACTATAGAGATCAATCTGGATCTTGGACAGAAATAGGGCGCTGAATTGTTATGGGAAAATCAGAGGTGACCAGACTATGGAATGTCACATGTAGCCAGAAGATACGTGAGGGAACACAAGAAAGAGGCAAATCAGAACCCTTGCGTTTCTGTTTTCCTGTATGCGGCAGAAGTATGGACAGTTAAGGCAGATGACAAATGAAGAATACTTTTGAAATGTGGGTCTGCAGAAGAATGATGAAAATCCCATGGACAGCGTGAAGTACAAACAAGTTAATTGTAGAAGAACTGGAGGAACCTATAAGGCTGAGCATTCTATGCGAGAAGCGCATCATGAGATTCTCTTCGGAAAAGTATTTGGTTCAAGACGGAGAAGAAGATTTCCTTCCAGATGGGCCGACACAATAAAAGCGCGAATGGGATCAGTCACTGTGGCAGCGAAGAAGGCGTAGTACCGTAAAAAATGGCGCACTAGATAAGCCAGCAGTATAGTCGTGGCAACCGTTACCTCTTGATTGATGATTTGGGGCAATGTAAAATTTTAAAAACAAAAAATTTGATCAAACTGCGGTTTTGAATGGTGAACCGTGTACTGGATAACTTTTTCAAAATTTTTTGTCATATACAAAATTTGCCTATCTTAATTTTTTGAAGGGATATATAAAATTCAATCGTATGCTGCCCCTTCAATAATGGTGATAGGCAAAATGCGTACATGACCAAAATTGTGGGAAAAGTTTTTGTCTATAAGATGCGCTACTTGAATTGGTGATCAGTGCTAATAGACGATAACTAATCGTTGCAATCGAACCTTGCGTGCAATTTTTTACATGCAATTTCATTTGGCCAATTTTCAAGTATCATCAGAAGAAACATATGAAACAGTATTATCTAATCAACTCCATCTTTTCGGGCAGGTCGGAAATTCCATCGTAGGATACTTTTCTTCGTAAGTACAAAATGATTATATGTGCAATACAGGTATTAAAATTTGCAACCACGATGATATAGCGAAAGGGTCTTTCAATTCACACTACTATACAGACGCAAGTTCGTAGAAACTCGATGCCCCAAGTCAACTAGTCTGGATAGATACGGCGAAAAGTCAACATGAAAACGTTGACTCACCGACAGCGACAGTAATCATCGGGTATACTTGTCGAGTAACCAGTTAGGTGGCTTTTAATGTCAAAACAATAACTCCAGCTTGATTACAAGACTGAAGAATTCGATGGCCCTGTCTATACCGTCGATTTTACACCAAAATCAACGTACCTATTCGAAAAGATTCGTCCGTACGTACTTCCCCATTCCCCTTATCTGTTCTTGTCTCACCATTATCCACGAATTACGTGCGCATGTTGGTCTTCTGTGAGAGAGACGAAAAGAAAAAAATTACACGTATTTTTAACCCGCGATGTCCATGTACTGTGCGCACTACCTGTTGGTGTACCTGTATGATTCACGAAGATCAAAGATCTTCGACCTGTTGCCCGTACACACACAAAAAACCACTGCATTGCCACGCTGCGCTTGGACACGGATATGACTTTTTTTTTCCATTCTTTCTTTCTATACTCGTGCATTTTCATTATCGAACTAACGCTGACGTAACCGATATTGATTTTTTTTTCTCAATTCTTTCTCGTCGCGTCGCCGGTCGGTTGTTTTATAATTAAAAAAAAATTCACATTATATTACGCTATTCTGATATGCTCCATTCGATTTATTTTTCCGCTTCCTTCAAGTATTCTGTTTTTCTTTACGTGCTTTTTTTTTTTTTTTTCGTTTCCCAAATAGACGGTATATCACATACGAGCACGCACAAAGTTCGTATACTTATACTTTGTGGTCCAGACTTATGGGTTTTTGGTTATTGCTGGTCAGCGATCATTGAATCTATGTTCGCGCCTTCGTAAATATTAGGCAGGTGTGTTATGTAGGTATAATGTGCGTATACCTTGAATTACAATTTATGCGTAATACAAAGATCGTAATGGTATGTAGTATTGTTGGTATAAAATATGAATTATTAACCACTGATCGGGATCGGCATATCGTAAATGAAACCTCTCACAGACATCGCGTCGGTTCGTTTCACCTCGCAAATTACTTATCTACCTTTCGTGCGTATTATAAGAATAGATTTATACCTACGTTAATAAGCCGTGAAAAAATATCACTTGACCACGTTTAATTAAACTTCTATTTCTGAGATGAAACCACCATCGTATCGCATCGAATGCTTATACGTTCAAGTGTTGAAGTGTACTTTTATTATTATCATCGTTATTCTATTTCTTTCTTTCTTCATTTTTTTTCCAACGTTTTTTTTTTTTTCAAATCCGTAAGTAATTACTTTTCGTTAGATAAAGATCTATTTTGTAATACGACACGCAACTGGATTAGGTCTATGTTTTGATCGAGTAGATACGTATACCGGGTTGAGAGATGCTACTCGACTTGGGATAGGTACTTATGTAGGTATAAATGCCGGCAAGGGGAAAGACATGGGCACATATTATGATCGGTGCTTTATTACATACAAACCAGCGAGGTAACTTCAGCTAATTTAAAAATGAAATTGGTAACGTGTGATTTGATAATAGCGACGGTTTGTTGTGATATACAATGAACTGATGGGTACTATTATGAGATCAAAAGGAGATAATTTTTTACTCTTAATAAATTTATTGCCTTTTGTATTTGCTGAAACGATGCAGAATTGAAAGAAAGCAAGGTGTTGTATCAGCAAAGTTCAAAAAAGAAATGAAAAAGTTGTTTAATAAATTGATGAAGGTAGGAAGGCAGAAAGACATAAAATAAGCCTCGCATATTTATGATTGAACATAATTGAGGACTGAGGAAGAAATGCTGAAGTTCTATTGAAGCTTAGTACACATTGCACTTTCTCATTAGCTAGGTATATGTAAGATTAGGTTCCTATATAATATCACAAGTAGAACTTTCCAATATGTTAAAGTATACAACTACCAAATTAAAAAAAAAAAAAAAGTTTTTTTTGATTATTTTTCTATTTAGTTGATACTTACTACTACCTACTACCGTCTATCAGCCTAAAGTAGATGGGGGGGGGGGGGGGGGGGGGGGGGGAATCAACGAGATTTGCTTCAAGATCCTACAAAACTTTGGTTATGCCAGATATTTATTTTATTTATTTGTTATTTTTGTTTTTTTGCATTTTTTATTTTTTTAATTTCTTTAATTTTTAATTTATTTATTATTATTATTTATTTTATTTTTCTAATTTTTTTTATTTTTCTTCGTGAAAAAACTTAGTCACGAAGTGAAAAATAATCTTTTGTAATCTACAAATAATAATTTCATCAAATTAACAAATCTGTCAAGTGCTCAGTTTACTGTTATTAATATCTCCCTTACATGCTATTTGATGTGTTAGTTTCTTCTCAATTATACTGGCTTATTTTTTGTGAAACTAGAAATAATTATTATAATAAGGATTGAAATCTTATTTCCTCCCAAAAAAGGATGGAGTGGAGATTAGTGATCAACGTATCTCAAATATTCGCCATGCAGACGACACAGTGCTCATTTCAGGTAGCCTGGGTGAACTACAAAATATGATACTGAGAGTAGCAGGAGTCAGCCATGAGTATAGGATGGAAAACAATGCGATAAAGATGAAGTGGATAACTGTGAGCAAAAAGAAGGATGTCCGATCAATTGAAAATGGCTGCATTCGAATAAACAACGAAGAAATTGAGAGAATCAGTAAATTTCTGTATCTGGGTACATGGTTTCAGAAAGAAACTGTTCTATCCATAGAGATCAAGATGAAGATTGGAAAAGCAAAGACTGTGTGTTCAAGCATGAAAAAATCCTCGTAAGGAAAGACCTGGATTTGAGCTTACTAGTCGGACCGGTCGGGTGTTACGTCATACCTGTGCTACTATGTGACATGAAAAGCTGGGGGCTGGCACGCGAACTGGAAAAACGAATTGAGGAAATGGAAATGTTTATTTACTGTCGGTGTAGTCTCTTGAAGATATCCTGGGAAGACAAAGTTACCAATGAAGAAGTATTGAGATGTATGATCAAAAAGCGAGGATTATTAATCATCATCAAAGCTTCCAACATATCATGGACATGCCCATAGAAACGAGAAATACACAGTGTTCCTAGGCAAGAGAAGTGTAGGATGAAGGAAGCTGTCATGGAAAGCGGATTGAAGAAGATGGTTCCATTGTTCCCCAAACAGCAGATGAAGGGTAGGAATATCAACGAAATTCGTTTTGGGGTCCTAGAAGACTATTGAGACAATTTTTAACCATGTCAGAGATTTTTTGATTTTTTTTTTTTTTGATTTTTTCCCCCAAACATTAAAATTATCTACTCCGCTTGATACCAACCAAAATCGCTCCAATTTGGTTATTTGGTTCAATCTGGCGGCGGATTAAATATATATGAATGGGGATGAATTTGGGTCAAAATTCAGTTATGCCCCAATTTAGGGGGGGTGCTGAGGAGTCAAAAACGCAAAAATTGACCCTTTTTAAACCAATTGATATAGAATCAAAAGTTGTGTAACATTTACAAAAATTAACCTCCTAAATCAATTAGGAGGGAAGATATGAAAGTTTTTCCTCTTTTTGACCTTAAAAAAGGGCTGTTCCTTCTCTATCGCCCTTCTAAATTGAGCTAGGAAGTTGAAATTTGGTATGTACATTTATTTCAGACTCTAGATGTGCCTTTTGGAGGTTTCGACTTTTTAGCTCCATTGCACCCCCTCTCAGCCCCCAAAAAGTGGTTTTTTGATAGGTTTTTCTCATTTGTCTTATTTTTTGAGTTTATTCTTCGCATAGCTCCCCTTCAAATTGAGCTAAGAACTTGAAATTGGGTATGTACATTTAGTGGAGTCCTAGATGCGAGTTTTAGGGGTCTCAACCTTTTAGTCCCAATTGGCTCCCTCACAGCCCCCAAAGGAGTGGTTTTTCGTTGTTTTTTCTTTTTTGAGTTTGTTCCTCGCATAACTCCCCTCCAAATTGAGCTAGGTAGTTGATATTAGGTATGCGCATTTGGTAGGAAACCTAAATGTGTATTTTGGGGGGTCTCGACTTTGTAGCCCGTTGAACCCTTCTTACCTGTAATGCTGATTAGGAAAAAAGCATCGCAGTTTTTTTCAATTCTCATGATCCTAATGTATTACAAAAATCAGACTGAAAATTTTTTTATTCTCGAGAAGAATCTCCGAAAAAAGCGAATAACATAACTTTGAAAATTGAAACTCTTTTCAATCGGATATGAAATACCTATTAAAATTGTTGAAACATTTTATTCTTATGCTTCCACTTTCAATATAGACATAGTTAAGAGTAGTTGAATATTTTATTGAATTCACTTTTCGATCTTAGGCATGGTACCTACGTATATCTTATCCGCTTCAGATATTCGAACCGTTCAAGTTAGCTGTCTCATACGAATGTAGTTTCATTCACGTTCGATTAATTCATTCACACGTCTCATTGCTCTTACGCGGATTATAGGATGGTGAAGAGGTGAGTAGCGTGATGGTGGGTTACATTACGCACTCATACGAAGACGTACATAGGTAGGTAAGTTTAGGTACAGGCAGGGGGGTACACTTCATATTACAAGTTTACATCTAGTACACCGATAGCTACGTGTCGAAGTCGCGAATAGACGATCTGAACAGTGTGAAATATATTATTATCGTTATTATTGGCAATACGGTATTATGATCGTTTTGTCCCGAGGAATTTTACGTATCAACTTTCTTGTTGTTCGAAGTATCAACCATTATTTCGTATTATGGCGTGTTACAACGGCAGAGCAGTTTTTATCACCGGAGGATATTGTGTTCGTGTGAGTTACATTTGGTAGGTAGGTAGATAGGTAGTGCCTAGGTACTGTAGAAATACACGAGTACGTTGTATTTCTTTTTTACTCGTCTTTGTCGTCATCGAAAAAATAAAAGAAAAAAAAAATAGCTACGAGAAATCGTCTCATCTCGTTGATTTGCAAAAATCTAGTAAAATAATCGCCACACGATTATTGTTAAGTATGTAAGCACTCTGGGTATTATGCCTACTGCCTAGATGCACTTATCGTGTGGATGCGTGCTCGTTTCATCTTACATCATATCATTTTCGTGTCGTTTCTCGTATGCAACAGGCTAAGAGCTTCTTCATCTTGTTATTGTTGCTCTTCTACTTATACCGCGTTCTTCTGCTATTATGACGAGAAAAGGGTATAAGTACTTGTTGGTATAGAATAGAGGTATGCGAAAAAAAAAAAAACGAACAACAACAACAACACAATGTGCTCTTTTAACTATTTAATAAGATGCAGTTATAACGCATCGAAGGATGAAATTATTATGAAATGCTAATCATTACTTATGTTCTTGGAACATCCAAGGGTAGGAGTTCATAGCGAAGATTCTCGTAGATCCCCATTGTACGAGGAGTAAATTTTTTATATACGTGTACTCGCATGCCTCACACATTGGTTCTTTTATTGAACAATTACCCTGGTATAGTGTACACATTATAATGAACCAAAGGTAGGTACTATAGCACTCGCACTCGTACATATATCTGTAGCGCATGCACTCGCTCATAGTATACCTATGGTTCGTGTTAAAAAATTATTGTGGAAAAAATATATATAATTCTACAAAATGACCGCAGTCTAGACGTTTAAATGTTTATGGTAATGTCGTGGAAGACTAGTTGTTTATGAAATCTAGCGGTCGTTATAAAATAGAAATATTTTTTCACGAGAGAGTAATACTATACATACACGCTCTACCAGCGAGTCCACCCGAGTCGCAGTCTGGTCGAGTCTGCGTTTAGATTTTTATTTATTTATTTTTAATCTTAACGATAATGACCACTTCAGGAATGACTTGTCATCTTCTAGAATTGAAAAAAAAAAAGAAAAAAAAACCTTATTGTTATTATTTCGTGAGTATTGTGTGCACATACGATATGTAATGTGTATCATCGAGTATAGATTTGTAATTTTCTTAAAGAAAGTCCTGTATTCGAGTTGGATGCTATGCGCGAGTGTAGCTGGCCACGCGATCTCGTTTCGTTCATGTACAATAATACGAATAGAGATACAGAATAGATACGTTTGTGTGTGCATGTGTGTGTGTGTGTACTGTGCAATGTGCAGTCTGCTGGATAAAGTAAAATTAATTAGGTATTTGACAGCTTCAGGCGTGATGTGTAATTAGTTCACGAGACTTCCAATTATTTATCTATCGTGGTTGTAGCATTTTTTTTTCTTTTTCATCGGCGAATAGGTATACTTTCTTAATCGTAACGTAGATGTGTGATTTTTCGTACACTGTACATACGCGAGATCATCAATTTATCATTCTTTGAATCATATTACGTGTATTCTATTATGCACGTGTCCCTTCTAGGCATGGTCTCCTTATAGCCATTTTCATGTACGTATGTGTATGTACTTTGGTTTACGATCGAAGGTGATACATTGTTATTTTTCAAAGTCAATGCATGCTTTTTTCCATCTCTACATTTTGTAAAATTTTTCAGCACAAGCCTCCGAACCGAGGGGGCATGAGGGTATCACCTCCCGCCCAAGCGTTTGGGAGTTGGAAAAATTGGGTGACAGTTGTAAGAAGAAGTTGCAAAAAATAAGAAGTAATGGAAAGTTGGAATATCTTCATCCTCACTTCGCTCGGGATGAAGATATATATGTATTTAAGTTTACCAAAATATCCAACGATATTGAAATGCAGAGGCCTGCCAAACAGAGGGAGGGGTGTCTCACCGCCCCAAGCGTTTCGCAGTTGGAAAAATTGGGTGACAGTTGGTAGAAGTTGGAAAAAATAAAAATTAATGGAATTTTGGA
>FIZR01010917.1:0-27208 GCA_900060175.1 Ferrisia virgata
GTCTGTCTGCATGCGCTTTTTGCGCGCCCCACGTTACCATAGGCGGGCGGAGGTGAGGCAAAATAAAAAAAAAAAAAAAAAAAAAGGAAAAAAGGAGGGAACTTGATAATTTTTCCGTTCATAAGTGTACAGCACAGAATGACCTATATCTATTCGTATAACGAATTCACCTACTACATGTATATCAAACATACTACGACTACACGAATGGAAAAAACTTACTTATCAAAACACTAGCAACTTGCGATGGTGGTGGTCGTCGTTTCGCTTTTCTAACTGATTAGGTATTTTTCGCGCACTACGACGACACGTAAATCAGCGTGAAACGATTAAAGCACCGCATCGATCGCGACACAACCGCGTACTAGATCAACACCACACGACCGCAATCACACACCACACGTACGGAACCCAAACAAACAACGCGTCACTGGCATCCAAATTCGAGACGGAAAAAAGGGTCTCAAAATACGTCGTAGGTAGGGGCAAACGATATACAAATTACCACACTCGTATAAAACGGTCGTCGTCGATCCAATTTCGCAGCAGCGAGCGACTCGCGAAAACTGCTGCAAAATGAAAACAACCAAAACAAACTTACACGACGACGATAAGAACAATAACACGACGACGATGACGACGGCGCAACTTTGACCGAACCAACACCAACAGCTGCCAACAGGTTCCCGAATGAAACTAACTGATCGATGTCCGTCGTGTGGTGGTAGTCGTCGTCATCGAGCTCGAGAACCACGTAACCAGCGCGTACCAGGCGAAACCGTCGCAAAGCGTTCTAACCCGGCGGTTGCTCTTGCCATTGCGTCCATGTACGCTTGTGCTTGTGCTTGTGCTTGTTTTTTTTTTTTTTTTTTTCTTTCCTTCTTATAGGATCAGTTTATCGAGAAAAATAACGACGCGCTTCACGCGAATCTGGAAGGTTTAATCCTAGAAAGTAAAAACATCTTCCTGCAATCGTTATTTGAAAACAGCAACGATCTCAGCGCCACTTTAAACAAAGGTAAATTGACCTTCATCAGCGTCGGCTCCAAGTTTCGTATGCAGCTTTCCGAATTGATGGAGAAATTAAAGAGCACCGTAAGTTGATTACGCGTTTCCGGCGCGCCACGTCACGTCACGTCGCGAATAAATTAACGAGCGCGGGGAAATTCGTATCGTAGGGTACCAACTTCGTTCGATGTATTAAGCCCAATCACAAGATGGTGGACCATTGTTTCGAGGGCGGCTCGATTCTGTCGCAGTTGCAATGCTCCGGAATGACCAGTGTTTTAGAATTGATGCAGCAAGGATATCCGTCGAGGTGTCCTTTCGTCGAGCTGTACAAGATGTATCAGAAACTCATGCCTCCCGAATTAGCCAGATTGGACAGTCGGCTATTTTGTAAGGTGACGAAAAATTTATGGTATTTTTGCGTCGAGTAGCATCGCATCGCGTCGTCGTACGCAATTGCGGAGCTCGGCAACTTTTAACGTCGCGTCTGCGTGTCTGTCTGCATTCTATCGTTTCGTAGGCGTTATTTCGAGCTATCGGTATGAGCGAAAAAGATTACAAATTCGGCGTCAGCAAAGTGTTTTTCAGACCGGGTAAATTTTCCGAATTTGACGCCATAATGCGCTCGGATCCGGAGAATCTGGCGCACATGATTTCCAAAGTGAAAAAATGGTTGATCGTGTCACGTTGGAAGAAGACGCAGTGGTGTTCGTTGATGGTGATCAAACGTGAGTGTACCCAACGGCAACACCGCCGCTATACTCCTATCTACGCGTAATCGTACCGTTACACGTAGGGTAGGGGGGTAGCTAGGTGTGTTTTAGTTAAGACATAGCCGTTGCCCGCTGCTCGTATATGGTAGTACTTAATTCTAATTGGCGCGCCGTTCTGTTTGTTGTGATAGTGAAAAATAAGATATTGTATCGGCGAAGTTGTTTGATCGCCATTCAGAAAAATGTCAGGATGTATTTGGCGAAAAAGAAGCACCGACATCGATACCGAGGCGTTATAAAGATGAACAGTTTGAAAGTAAGTCGCGCTTTTATCTTCGTATCTGTAGACCTACCTACGAGTACGTGCCTGTAATTAACTATCGCGACGATTATACGCGCAGAATTTCGAATTGCGACGACCGAGTTAGCTAATTTTACGTTGATTTTTAGTCGATTCTAAACCAAATGGTACCGTTGATCGCCGAACTGAAAGAAGGCAAATCCGCTTTTACCGAAAACGTGAATAAACTGCAGTCCAATTTCGACGCCAGTATAAAAAAAATCAAGGTACGTAGTAGCTACGTAGACCGTACGACGTGTGCATTGCCTTACGCTTAACTTACGTGCTTGTACTGGCGGTAGAACGACGAAGCTATCAGCGCCGACCACATCGACAAAATGTATACGAGCTTGATGAACGAAGCGAACAAACAGCTCGGTGAACTACAGCAAAAAGTGGCCAAACAGAAAAGCGCCGAAGAACAGTCGCGCGTCCGAAAAATACAAGAAGATATGGAAATCGAACGTCGAAGAAAAGCCGAAGAAAAAAGACAGAAAAAAGAAACGGAGGACTTGAAAAAACAGTCAGTGTGCATTACGCTATGTGTGGGCGAGGGCAAGTGTGGGGCGTACTCTCTACCTACGTGTAATTGTTTTTTTTTTGTTTTTTTTTTCTCTTTCTCATTTTACGCAGAAAAATGGAAATTGAAATTAGAAGAAGAGCCGAGGAGCAAGAGCAAGAGAAACACTTGTTGGCGGTCTCGCCGAGGACTACGAACTTTTACGAGGTTCGCGCGAACGAACAACATTCGTCGATTTGTTTTTCTTTTTTCACGCGAAATATTCGATTTCAGATCGAAGAAGAACAGAAGAAGATCGAAAAGCAGTTGAGAGAAAAATTGGAACAAGAACGCAGAGATCACGAACTGGCGTTGAGATTAGCTCGCGAAACAAACAGCGTACTCGACGATACGCAGCCTTCCGCAATCAAGTTAGAAACTACGCAGCTCATTTATATCTGAACACCTACCTACCTACCTACCTACCTACCTACCTACCTACCTATCTACACCCAAGCTACGTGTACGGCTACGGCTACTGCTACTGTGTGTGTATAAATATATATGTTTTTTGTGTAGCGTTAAAGAATCCAGCTTGAATCAATTATTGGCCGAACCGAACGAGAACGGCAAATACGATTTATCTAAATGGAAATATTCGCAGTTACGGGACATAATTAATACTTCTTGCGATATAAGACTTCTCGAGGTAGGTGGGACTGGCGTAAAAGTAGGTAGACGGTAGACATTGTTGAGACTTGTGTTTTGCAGGCGTGCAAAGCGGAATTTCATCGCAGACTCAAAGTGTACCACGCGTGGAAGGCGAAAAACAATAGAAGAAGTATAATGGACGAAAACGATCGGGTTCCCCGTTCAATTTTGGAAGAAGGTTGGTTGGCCTTTTTTATTCGATTTTACCATTTATCTTGTACGCCGTTACCTATACATGTATTGAGAGAGGGGGGGGGGAGATGAGGATGTAGGTAAAACCATGTTGACACTATGCGAAACACTTTGCCGTAGCGAGTAAGCCGAAAACGGGCCCTGTCAAAAAATACGACGCGAATACGAATTCGCAGAGATACTTTAGAATACCGTTCGTTCGACCAGCTACGAATTCGGTGAACGGAACCGCGGATCTAGGCGCTAAAAAAGGAATGTGGTACGCTCATTTCGACGGTCAGTACGTCGCTCGTCAAATGGAATTGCATCCGGAAAAACCGCCGATTCTGCTGATAGCGGGTACGACGCCGAGACCGGCTTTTTCATTACTTTCCTCACCGAAGTGGTACCGGTACCGGTACCTTCTGGTACCTATGTAGCTACTACACCTACCAACCTAACCGTACATTCCCATATCTGCGTACGTATTTAGCGTTTTCATTGGTCGTCGCTTCTTCTTTTTTTTTCTTGCGCAGGTAAAGACGATATGCAAATGTGCGAACTGAGTCTAGACGAAACTGGATTAACGCGTAAACGCGGCGCCGAAATTGTCGAAAGCGAATTCGAAAAAGAATGGAAACGACACCACGGACCGCCGTACGTACGTCCCGGCGATCCTAACCGCACCGGCGCCGTCGATCCGCGTAACGGCGGCGACGCGTACCGTTTTGGCAAAGCTAAAACCCCCATCAATGTTTCGTGAATCCCGTTTTCGCCCGTATTCGTTATCACTTGTATTATTACGTATATTTTACCGTCTTACCAACACATTTGTATTTTGACCACATCGATCATCGATCTCGTTTCGATGTGTGGCGTCGGCGTTGACGTTGGTCAAGCGATAATTTTCTCGACACATGACATTCCTCAAGTGTAACGTTTAACGTTCCCTTCCCAGTATATTCAACGCCGTGTCGAGATACCTAACCTGTACCTATTTTTTTTTTTTTTTTTTTTTTTTTTTTTTTTAAACCCTTTAAGTCATTTTTGCAGCAATGTTGTCTTCTCGCACTTTTTCAAGCACTCGCTGTCTATTCTGCGTAATTTTTGTTTTTCTTTTCTCTCTCCGCCTTAATTTCATTTATTCGTTTATTCATTTATTTACTTTTTCGTTCGTACGTTTTCTCTTTCCTTACTCTGACTAGTTTATTAGCGTGTGACTTTCGATTTTTTGGTCACTGAAAGCTTGCGCGTGATTTTATCTACGTATCAAGATTATTCGTATTTTCTTTCGCGAGGTAAAATCGGTCAATGTCTACCTTTTCGTATACGTGTGCCTGTATGCGTGTGTGCCTGTGTGCGCGCGCGCGCGTGTGTGTGTGTGTGCAAGTGTGTACTTTGTAGCTATCTAATATGTGTTACTAATTAGTCGTGTTCAAATTTCAAATTAGTACTTCCTCTATCTACATATTCGAGAGTATGTAATATGCAATGTAACTGTGCAGTTTTCCGTTGATCGGCATTGATCGCTGCAATACCGTTCGAAGAAAGTTTCGACGGTCGGCGATGCGTGGACGGGGGTGGGGTGGGGTGTGATGGGTACAATTCTAGGAAAATAAACTACTTGCCTACGAGTCACAGTGAGTGAGTCGTATTGTAAGATCGTAAACATTCCTAGTGTGGTTATTCGCTACCGTGCTACATGAAATCGTTTCTGTGATTTTTTAGACGTTTCATTTTTCTTTTCCTTTTCTCTTTTTTTTGTCTTTTCATTTTTTGTTATCAGTAGGTATTTGTGATCGTTCGAGCGTATCGGATTATGAATCCAACCTTTTGAAGGAATAGTACGTGTACCTTCGATATAGTTAACCATTTTTTGAATTTTTTAACCATAGGTAGTTGGGTACTGGGTAGCTCTGTGTAATGGTAGTACCAAGACTACCCTACACTACCTACTAGCTAACAAACATTCCTACCGTAAAGCGACGGTGTTATTGGTGTTGGTCATAATAAATACCTACCTAATCAATGTAATCGATAATACCTTTCTACCTACCTACCTACCTACCTACCTACCTATTCATCTAATAATAATAAGGGACGAACACCCTCGTCACTTTCGCTACGATAGCGATGATATGACAACAATAACATGTGATGATTACGATGAAATGTTGCTAATATGTTAGTATTCGAGGAAATTCGTATGCGCGTGAGATTTGAGATACGTAATGGTTATTATGCGTAGGTCAGACGAAAATAATCTACCAAGGTGGTGCGCTAGTTATACACGTACGTAATATTTTAAGCGTATGAATTAAGTTTGATACACGTTTTTTCGTTTTGTTTGTAAGTGCATTTACGTACTCGGATTATTCTTCGCATTGCAACGATGCGCATGATGCAAATAACATATCCAGCATGACGAATTCGTTATTGCAGTCGTATCTGTGAAATAAGTCCGATAACCAAATATACGGTTTTCATTATTTTTATTATTATTATTATTATTATTATTATTATTTTTTTCTACTTTCGAACACAATTATCGATCGAGTGACATACCGTACGTCTACGCGTATTGTAAATCACGGCGGATTTTCTTTTTCTTTTACTTTCTTACCGTCTTTATACGTGGACGCGTACGGCGGAATCCAGCCGCCGAACAGTGTTTCAAGTTCTTCCGCCACCATTAAACATAAATGATCTCGATTGCGAGCGGCTATTACCTGCGCACGATATTACGTTATTACGCTATCACGCTATAGAGGTACAGGTAGTTGGGTACGCATTCTACGCAATTTGCACGAAATTCAGATGGACCTACTTGTATGGATAGTGGCATACGATTGTGGTCGAGTCCTACTGGTACAGCGGTAGAAGCGAAATCGAATACATTCGCGAAGTAGTCGTAACAACAATTGTAAGTTTTCCAAATCGATTGATACTTGAAGCACGCTGCCTCGGACCAAGTCGGTATCAGTAGAACTCCGTCCTCGCCGAGCAAATCCTGCGATAGAAGCGTGGAATAGATTACAGGCGCATACACAGAAACCGAAACAGATACACGTACACATACAGGCTGTGTATTGGTAGAGTAAATTCGGTGTAGCGTTTACGAAAATACGCGGACGTAGTACGGTTTAGTTATTCTCTCACGGACGGTGAGTCTAGTTATATTATTGGTTATACTAGGTAAATAGTACGCGGAATTAGCTCGCTTCAGCGGTCGACTATCGAGTACCTATTACGGCTGCTTACCGTTAATTTCGTTTGTAAATTTGAGATTTGTTTAACGTACGTATCGTCGTCCATCATCGTCCATACGCGTTTCAACGTGTTGTTTTCGACGGTTTTCAGAAGTAACTTGATAATGTTGTTGCGCCGATATTTCGTCTGAAATGAAACGAAACTAAACGAAACGGAACGGAAACGCTAACGATCGAAGACTGATGAAATGCACAGTACGTAGTAACTTTTAGCGTTGAGAAAAATTTGCTTTGCCCACCCTGAATAACGAATTGTAAATTACGAAATGCTACCAACCTGCGTTATTGTTATTAGTCAGGTTTTGCGCGGCCAAACTCGGACTATTACATTCGTCCGATCTGATACATATGTTTTTCATTATTTTATTATAATACTACTAACTACGTACTTTACGTATTGTACAGCAAAAGGGCACCCGATCTACCTACCACTTGGTACGAGTATGCCTACACAATACATGGATTAACAGGTGCCTGGTGCCTGGTGCCTGGTACCTAGTACCCAACCTACCAGAGACCTGCACGAATACGACTCGTTGTTGGCCAGCGCTAGTCGGTGAATTTCTCATTCTCGTTATCGGTCTCGTCTCTGACACAATGGCCTGAGCTATTTTTAGCAATATCTAGCTGATAGGACAACAAGTACCGTATATCTACATACATACACACACCCTTTGTACTTTTGTATTTCCAACTACCTACTTAGTCGAGCAGTTCGTTTTGCTGTGACGAGCCGACTAACGAGTGATTCGTTGTTATTTGTCGTTAGACCAGTCGACTGACTATTCGTATCATTTCAACTCATTCGTGCAGATGAGCAGTGCCTACTACCTAGCTACCTAGCTACCTAGCTACCTACCAACTAACGAAGGCGTGTTCGTCGCTGAATCGGCAAGTCGCAGCAAAACAAACTGCTCGGCTGAGTAGTTGGAAATATGTACAGTACGTGTTGTACTATCGGCTAGATCGTGTTAAAAAATACACACTGGCCATTGTGTGTCTGTGTCTGTGTCGAGGGCGAGGGCGAGACGAGTACGGGAACAACGAGTAGTAAAAATGGTACAAAGTAGCGCGTCTACTAATTCGCATTCGCCAACACGAATCGTACTCGTGCAAGTCTCTGCTAGGCAGAGGCACCAGCCTACTGGCTGATAATTGGTCTTACTTGTCCGGGGTTCCCCTGTTCGGCTAATGCGAGCGTAAATAATTCTCGCAGGTGATTTAATGTTATTCGCGATATGTTCTGTAATTCTGCGATGTTTATCTTCGTGACATTGGTGAAGCGTGAATAAAAGAAAAAAAAAGTACGCGTTAGAAATTTATACGATACGTATTTGAGTTCACGTAGGTACTTACGTACTTACGCGGCAAGCGGTCCATTACACAGTACATACATACACAGTATACCTACATAAATATGCTTACATAGTATTAGGGCGGAGTGAACAAGAAGAAAGAAAAAAAAAACATACCTCGCATTTTGACCAAATTCGCGGAAGTGGTTGACTTTGAGTTGAAAACCCGCCGTACAAAATTTTGTGCGCCTAGCTCGCTCGAAGGCGGCTCTGAAAAGTTCCACCAACTCGTACGTATTTAATTTAGCTCAGGAAAATGGATTCAGGTCGAAATAGTTGGATAATTTCGCATTTGCAGCGCTGCCAATCTCATTATTCAATAAAAGTCGCAGATACCGTTCTCATTTGTGGCAAAATTTCACAATTCAGTGTCTTAAAATCGTTTCTCAAATTGGCAGCACTGCTGTGCAAAACTATCCTACTAATTCCACCTGAATCCACTTCTCTGAGCTGCAGAAACGAGTTTGGTAATAGACGCTGGAATCGAATTTTTTTGAAAAATAAAAAAATCTCGATTTTTGCCATCTGTAAATTTCCAATCCCTTGGTAGAGGGGCCAAAAGTCGACACGGATCGAACTGAAAATGTTTTTTTTTTTTTTTTTTTCCGAAAATGACCCTACTTCGAGCACACATAGCTCCACTCCCTCCTCCCCCCTCCTCCCTTCAGCTGCAGACCCACATAATTTTGTATGGTGAGTTTTCAACTCAAAGTCAACCACCTCCGTGAGTTCAGTCAAAATCAGAGGTACGTGTTTTTTTTTTTTTTTTTTTTTTTTTTTTTTTTTCTTCCACCCTAATACGTATAGGTACCTGGTACCTAACTACCTGTGTAATTATATAGTACAGTATAGGTTGGTAAAATACGGCTACCTTACCGAACTGCCGTTGTCGTATACAGTGCGGTGCGGTGCGGTGCGGTGTACGCGTACCTGACCAGCTGATACCTAGTATCTGGCCATCTAGATCTACCAGCTAGTGCGTCGTGAAAAGCTCGGACTTACCTGGGCGACGGAGCACTTGTGCACGGTTTCGAAGTAGGTGGCGGCTCGCGAGAGTCTGTCTTTCAGCAGCGGATGTACGGAGAAAAAGGCGCGCTCGTATTCGCCCAAATGGTGGACGCGTATTTGCTGGAAATTTGCGGCGCGATGCGACGCGTGCCAAACGATTAAGTACATTCTTACGAAGCTACCTGCGAGCGCGAAGCTGTGGTATATACTTATAGCTGAGGCGAAAGCTAAAGGCAAGGCTAACCGAGAGTGTGATCGTGCGGCAGGTTTGCAGCGAGCGTTGTAGTTTTCCGGCGCTTAGCACGTTCATGGCCAGTCGTAAATCGGCCGCGTAACGGCATAACGGTCCTACGGCCAGCATATCCAGCAATCGGCGATTCGTGAAAAACGTAGCGTGTCCGGCGGTGGAAACCATGTCTGAAAGCGCGCTTCGCACGTTAGCCATTAGCCAGCGCACTAGCAGCCCTACACGCGGGCCTCTATTACAAATACCTAAACTCGTACGCACCGCGAGACGATTTGTGTCCGAAGATGCCGCAAAATGCGGCCGGAATACGAATCGATCCGCCAGCGTCCGAGCCCAAACCCAATACCGAAGCCGCCGATGCTATCAGCGCCGCCTGTAAATCAGCGCATCAGCGAGCAACGTAGGTACCGATGTACTAGCGAGTATCGTGGCTAACGTAAGTTTAGACCTACGGTATATGTAATGTATCTGCTACGAACTACGAGCTACGAGCTACGAGGCTACGAGGCTACGAGGCTACGAGTAACTCACCAACTGCTCTACGGCCTAACTATGGCGAATAAATCGCGTCGCGTCGCGTCGCCTCCTACTTGAGCTAGGATAGTACGCGCAGCAGATGTACCCGTAAAAGCAGAAAAATACCTACGCGAACGTACCTCGCCGCCTGAAGATCCTCCGCACGATTTTCGACTGTCGTACGGATTGACCGTGTAGCCGATTATGTCGTTGAACGTCTCTATCCACGAACTGTACGCCGGAGTACTTGTAACTGCGATCGGTATGGCCCCCGCTTCCAGCATCAACCGTACCGCGTCGCTGTTGTACGCCGCTTTTCGTTTCTCGTATCGTTTAATTCCCACCGACAATTTCATACCTGCACACGCGGTACGTATCGAAAGTATGCAATGCCTGAGCCGACCCGTTCAAATACCTACGCGTATGTTTTATGAACGCAAAGGCTGCGGCTGTACGCTTATATGCCCACCTTTGACGGAACAGCACTCCTTCACAGTGATCGGCACGCCCAGCAATGGTTTTTCGTGTTGCAATTGCGATGGCGAGACACTCGATCGCGTCTCCTGCAGAAATTGGTCGACTTTTTTCGCATCGGCTAACGCGTCTTCGTACCGCTCTTCGACGATCGCGTTCAATATCGGATTCACCAGTTTGCATCGTTCGACAAATGCCGAAACTACTTGCGTGCATGTCAACTGCAATCAATCGGCTAGGTACTCGTACTCGTACTCGTACTCGTATTTAGCAGGCGACTCGTGGTAACGGTAACCGTGGGTCAGTCAGGCGTCCACGTCTGTCTGCATGCGCTTTTTGCGCGCCCCACGTTACCATAGGCGGGCGGAGTTGAGTCAACATAAAAAAAAAACGCGCTTAGTGTATTGCGAGCGAAGCGGGGGGCGGAAATTTGCAAAATACCAAATGTGAATGGTTCGAAAATGTGCATTTTAGGAGGGCTTTTTCGACCATCAAAAATGATATTCGATATTCGGCTGTTGTTTTTAGTCGTACGAATGATCGTTTTTCTAAATTTTCTTGGAAATACGCCTGAAGTGGTAGAGGAGGCTGAGATATCTCAACCATGGGGGGAGGGGGGGTTAAAGCCTCCTGTATCTCCGCCTATGCCTGTTCCTAAGGGTAATAATTTAGTCTTCATTACTTGGCTACCTACCTGTCGAGCGCGAATTTTTCGCGCTAACACGGTAGCGCTGGTGGTTAGTATAGGATTGGTTGGTGATGGAATACGTTTGCGGCGCGACAGCGTAGCGATTAAATAGTACAAAGGAGCCGTCAACGTTTCCGCGATGCGAATGATGGTGAACACTGTCGCCATATTTGTTTCGGACGAAGCGAAACGTAATTAAATCGACTAGGTGGTGCTTTTGTAAGTTGTTCCTTATTCGTATCTGCGCACCTATGATCTAGCTAGTAGCTAGAGCTACCTACTACCTGAAGTACAAAGTAAAGCAAAGTAAAGTAAAATAAAAACCAACACGCAGATATTAAAATCTATTTTACTTTATTGTATGGTAAGTGGTGGAAAGACTGAGCCAGGGATTGGTCCTCTCAACGTACAGTACCGAGCTATTGACCGAGCGTGGGAATATAGCGCAGTACTTGTACGAGAAGCCTAAAAAGGAGACCCACTCTAAACTGCCTGGGGTGTGGAAATGATGACGTTGGTGTAGTCGAGGACAGCCCGCATATTATATTCGACTGTCGCGACGAAACCACGATGCCAGCCAGCCAGGAACACCGCGAAAGCTGAATTGCGACCTGAGCAGTGGCCGTGTCCCCCTCCACAACTATTACTGTGCAGGAGCCGACCATTCGCAAACTTTGCCGGGGGCTGCACTGGCCGAGAACAGGTAGCGGATCCTTCCAAATATCCGAACGCAGCCGAGATGCTGGTCCCCGTAGGTATACCAGCCAGCGACAGTACAGGCCCAGTCTATCAAACGGGCTACCCACCTCTATTCGATCGTAAATTACCGGACTTGGCAACCCTTACCCAAATTTTTGATGTCAGAAGGAATTTATTAGTTTTTAAGTTTGTAAACGCGTTTGTTTAGTCTGTAAGAAAAGAAGTCTGAAGTCTTTCGTTATGTCGACTGGTATTCGAGATGTGGTACTCGTATGTAACAAGTTTAGATTTCAGAATGATGAGCGTGCAAAAAAAAAAAAAAAAAAGTACGGTAAGTACGGGGTACCTGTACTACCCCCTGGCTTGCTACACGGACAAACGTGCACTAGCATATTGAGTTTACGTTGCGATAGAATCGTTTATACGAGTACAAACGGTATGTACTTTTACAGGGGGTACAACAAATGTATGTAGAATCGCTTACCCTTTTGCAGTCGACTCAGCCGATGATGATTCGTTGCATCGTTTGTTCGTGTTTTGTCTTGCGGATGCCTTGGACTAGACGCGACACGCACTCACCCCAAATACTTACTAGACACACACACACACACTGGGTGACTGTAGACGAGCCGACTTACTTTCTCACGTACGGTAAATGTACGTAGCACTAGCAACGTAAACACGTACTACGTAGTCGTGACACAGGTATTTTCACCTATGTCCGTACGCGTCCGTTAGTCCGACCCAACGTTTCGCGTGTAATTCAAATTGAATTTTTCCCCTCGCGCTTTTCCCTTCTTCCAGCTCGAATTTAGATGTATGCGGATGCGCTGCGTCTATTTTAATTTTAAATACCAGTACCAGGCTACGCGACTTACTTTACGATCGCTTCCCGTGTAATTTTTTTAATACACTGATTGTATGTACCTGTAGTAAATTCGTATTAAACGCCTGCTACTTATTTGCATACTTGTACATCGGTTTCACCGACTGCAATCGCCGCGTAAAACGCAGTCGCCGAACGTAAACGTATCTATTGCCGCTCTACGTACTTGACTTACGTACATACCCTAGAATTACATATTGTGTGTGTATGTGTGTGTGTGTGTTTTTTTTGTAAAAATCGAGCATTTGTCTAGAAAAACGAGACGAGCGCTGTCGTATGTTCGAGCTAGCTATGTAGCTAAATACATCCATATACATGAACTACAATACCTTTGCTTACCGCAGTACCTACCTACCTCGGTAGCTAAGTTATGTTTTATGTTCATACTATATTCGAATGCGTTTGCGTCGTTAATTTAAATTTCTAATTAGTCCGAATGCGACCTCGTTTTGCTTTTTACAGACGCTACCGTTGGCACACATATATTTTTGGACATGATTTGTGCTTGGATTGAACGAAGAGCGCGCGCGGTACCCGTACTTGTACCTACTCATTTGTCTTGCTCGCTGCAATATGTATCGACTACGGACTACCGAGGTTCAGGTACAAGCGTGTAATGTATATTATGTACATGTATAATGTACCGTCAACAACTCTACATACGCTATAACGAGTAATGATATGTAGAATTGTACTTGTAGATGTCTGCGTAGTTTTAGGTACATACTATAACATGACTGTATCTGTATAATTGTATAATAAGTGAGGACGTACTACGAGCTGCGTACGAGGTACTCGGAGTACGTTAGACTTACACGTCGCGTCGCGTCGCGTCGCGCGCTGCGGTAAATTCGTTATTAGCGCCGAGTTCGAAGAGAACAAAATTTTCTTTCCTTTTTTTTTCGCTGTTTTTATTCATTTATTTATTTTCATTCGAACATTCGTTTACTTAATAACTACTATACATAATATGTCGGTACGAAAAAGGACGAAGAAAAAAGAACAAACAAACAAATACGAAAGACGACGTATCGAAATGATACACACGCACGCACACACACACACACACACACACATTGGACGTATGACTCATATGGTACTTGGACAGCGTTTACTGTACACCTAACTACAAGTACGAAACAGACTTGTCATTTACGCGCAAGTTCTCGCATACTCGGGAGGTGTCCAACCGCCAAAAGCTTTTTCCAATTCTTCGGCTACCGCTAAGCATAGTCGATCCTGATTAGGCGCTGCGATTACCTGTGTACGTGGCGAAAGCGAAGCGAAGCGAAACAAAACAAAACAAAACAACCAATATAGTACGGAAAGGTGTGCATAGGTAATAGGTAATAGGTAATAGGTACGGTACGGTGGTGGTATTCGGGGTTCGGTACCTTGTTATATGAAGTGTAAATACGTACTACGCTATTTAGATACTAGGTAGGTAATTAGGTGTACGTACGAATGCGCATGTTTGCGCTCGTTTCGAACCGCATTAAAAGGTACATAGGTCTAAAGGTAGAGGCGGCGCGCAGAGTACTGTGGTGCGCCGCCTCTACATCTCTACATCTACCATAGGCATACGCGTCCGAACTAAGCTGACTCACCTGAAAACCTACGGGTAAACCGTTTTTATTCATTCCTAGAGGAACTTGGGTTGCCGGAAATCCTAGAACATTCACTATCATCGGGTATCCCATCGAAGACACTTTCCACAATAATTCGAACTTGTAATGCGCCGGCGTAGCGAAAGTTGGAAACAAGAATACTCCTTCATCTCCTAGCATTTCCTGTAAGCGGTGAACGAGTATGTGTACAGGTCTCTCTCTTTATGTGTAGGGTGCAGGGTGCAGGGTGCAGCTAAGGCTAGGCGCGAATTTCGTATATTTATACCTACAGTCTACAGTCTACAGTCTGCAGTTCTCGCAAGACACCACCACTTTAATACGTATTACTTGCACTTGCCTGTGTACGCGACATACACATACCCTAGACCTGTACATATACTCGCTGACGTACACGGACAATTTTCGCCGTCTAGCCAGAATTTTTAATCAGAATAAACGCTGCTGCAGAGTATTCTGTGCAGAATGCAGAATATACGCCATAATTTACGGTGCAATGTCTACTATCGATTTGTTCCTAATTTATTTTCCGTTTTCTCATTTAATTATTAGAAAAAAAAAATGAAAAATCTAGATTCGAGAAATATAACTGAGGAACTGAACACTTAGCCTTAATTTCAACAATTTTTAGCTTCGTATTTACACACAAATTTTAGCTAATAAGCTCGCATTACGCATCATTCTGCGTGCTGGTCTGCACGCAGAATGAATCGAATGTGGAGTGTGGAGAACGACCGAAGCTCGAGAATGTTTAGTTTTTTGTCCGTCGCCTGTGCTCAGTACTCGAAACGCGTTTGGACCACGTTACCTTTTTTCGTGGTCTATAAAAATCGAATTCGATCGTCAGCGTCCTCGCAACTCTCTTCAAAATAGTCGATTCGAAAATATTCGTAGTTACTGTCACTATCGCCACTATCACGCTAACAGACATTTCGGACGAACGAACGAACGAACGATTTTACAACCTTTAGACGTTTGATCAAGTTGTTCTTGAGCGCGGCGTATTTGAATTTTTTGTAGCTCGGAATAAATAGACACGACTCGACGATGAATCTCATGAGCAGCAGTTGTACGGAATAGTCCGACTTTCCGACCAATACTTTGAGAAATTCCATCGGAAGACCGCATTCGTCCTGTAACACAGTGTACAGTGCAATACAAGCAAATGCCTACGCGCACAGACAAACCGATTGCAGTTTCCTACCTTTCTATCCTTCAGGCATAGCACATCTTTTAGGCCTTCTACTTCGGCCGTCTGCAGTACGCATATTTCGCACGTATCATTCATCTCGGGCAGCTCTATCTGGAAAAAAAAGCACGTTTCCACGGGTGTGATTAAGCGAGCGTAATGCGCGCCTTCGAGTACGTTGCTTCTGCAAAACGAGCTCGCGGCCGCCGCATCTTTGGCTGTCTGCGTAGTAGGTGGCGCATACCATATGTAACCGTAGACGCAGACATACCTGTTGCACTGAACACGAGTACGAGGTTTGAAAGTATTTGGCGGCCTTCTGGATGGCCTGTCTAATGGACGAGTCGACGGATATTTCTGACAAGGTGAAGCCTTTGTCCAGCATATAGTAAATTCGTAACTGGTTCAAATTCACCTGTAAATAAAAAACCGTAGACGTACGCGTACATCATACGTAATATACATCTCACAACGTTCGGCGTATTGCTGCGGTGTAGACTGCGGCAGAAGTAAAATCGTGTAAGGCGTACGTACCGGTTGATCGAGGTTTAGAGCGTCCGCATTCGTTCCGGCCATGATTTTCAAAGCGACCTTTAAATCTCGCGCGTAACGACTCATCGGACCTATGGTTAGTAATTTCTGGAATTCTTTATCAGCGTGCGCCGGGAAATGACCGTTATTCGATACGATTCCTACATTTTGAAGCGAATACGCGTGTTTCAGTGAAACTGGCGACTGACTAAACGTTTACAGCAGCAGCAGCAGCAGCAGCAGTTGCACGCTATCTACGCTCATGCTTGTAAGTTTTAGGTAAAGCTAATAAGGTGCAGGCAGAGAGTAGGAGTAGGAGTAGGAGTAGTAGCAGCATACGGTGGTAGTAGGTAGCTAGGTGCTGGAAACAAGACAACGTACATGGTACATACGTACGTGTACCTACCTACCTACCTACCTACCTACGTACAATTGTAGGTACACGTACACCACGTGTGTACGTTGACCACAGCTCGGTGTTTTGACACGATCGACGCACGACGCACGACGCATCGATCACTACTACTCTCGGCCTCTACTCGCACGTATATAATACGTAATAACGACGTACTTAGGTACGTAGAGTAGCCTACTTAAACGTATTGGTACTGTAGTAGGGTGTTGGCTATACGGATTACGTATACGTGGTGTCTCTTACCCGCGGTGGGCTTATGACCGAAGATTCCGGTGAATAAACACGGCACTCGAATGGAACCGGCTAAATCGGATCCTATGCCGAAAGCCGACGATCCTGACGAGATTAATGCCGCCTAAAAACAAAAAAACAAAAAAACATCTTTCGCGTTTTATTTATCGATTTTACTCGTATTAGCCGTCGAACGAAGAACGATTCGCGTTTTCTTTGTCTTCGCTGCTGTTAGCCTTGTACCCATGTTGGGCATTCATTCGCTTCTGTCTATCGATACCTTTCCAGAAACTCATCTTTATCAGCGACAACTTAACGCTACCAACTTCCTTTCATTGCTTGTCCAACGTGACTTATACTCGAGTATTTGTATTTATACGTATTATATGGTGGTAGGCCAGGTGCCTACGTAACTATGTACGAGTACACCCAGTAGCTGAGGAGTACTTCTCACTTAGCTTGAATTTTGTAGCGCTTTCAGATCTTGTCTCACGTCTCAACCGCTAGCACTCGTTCGTACTTGGGTTAGTAGCGCCGCAAAAATGTACCTACGTACCTCGCCGCCCGAAGAACCGCCGCAACTTCTTCTCAAATCGTACGGATTGCTGGTGTATCCGGTCACGCCGTTGAACGTTTCCACCGAGCAGCATAATTCCGGTGTATTTGTGACGGCCAGTGGTATGGCGCCTGCTTTTCTCAAATTGGCAACCGCTTCGCCATTTTCGGTCGCTTTCACACCTTTCCGTAGTTTCGCACCCACGCAGTAGCTTAGGCCTGCAAATGTCAACGTACGAATCACGTGCGTAAGTAGAACCAGTATCTACCTAGCTAGACCTACATAGTGTACGTGTACGTGTACGCGTACAACCGAATGTATTCGTATTTACCTAATAAACAACGAATAAAAACGATTTCAGTTTTCTAACCATACTTATCCTATTATATTCATTGCTTCTACGACCGATTAAATGTTTTATCTGTTTATTATTCAGAAAAAATGAAAAATAAATTTCAACGACATTGATATTCATTTTTCAGTAGATTCAGCGCGTCAATATTTTCACGTTATTCAACCATTTTTGTTAACTCGAATTTTATAAAAAAAATCAACGGACATTCGACGTCAACATTATTATGGAGCAGATTTTTAAAAATCAACGCTAGTATTTCCATCTCAAAACGGCTCTTACACGAGCACTCGAACTTCGATGATTTTTTAGATCAGATGGAGGTGTATCAGTGTTGCCATAGGTATGGCCACTTATTACAGTTAGAAAACCGAAATTGCTTTTATTGGTTGTTTTATAGGTGTACTTTGTACTACCGCTATACGAGTACGTCATCTACGTACAGGCATAGGTAGAAAGGTGCGTACGTATCGATATGGTAGTAGGATGGTGGAAAGTTGTAACGGGTGCAGTAGGGGTAAGTGTGAGAGTTGGTAAAACGCGCGCGACCAACTGTACGTTGTCGTTACGATTGCGCGTGCGCTTTAAATTTTCACACAAGTTGCGCGAGTTGGACATTGAACGTGGTTCAGAGTTGGCGCAAGTCCGAGCGACGAGCGACGGCAGTTTTCCAGCCTTTTTGTACACGTTCGTTCGTTCGTTCGTTCGTATTCGATGGTATTCAGCGAGGCTGTGAGAAAGTAATGTAGCTCGCAGCCTAGGGGTTTCTTTAATGGCGCAGCCACCAAAGTGCGTACCGTATGCAGAGTATCTGCAACGTGTTCGCGCGCGAGTCCGAACAGCATATATACACAGTGTACGCTGTCCGGTGTTCGCAGTGCATTACACGCGGTTATTTCACTCTCGATTTCGACGTCGCGTTGCAACGTGCGATAAAAATTGACCGTGACCGTGACCGTGAAAACTGGTTCCAAGTCGTCGCCGTCGATCCGCATAACGCGCACAGGTACGCGGTTTTCCTCGTTTAGGTGTAATTTTTCGATCGTGAAATACGCGAAGCGAAGTCGCGTTCACAATTTCGAGTCGAAAATCGGCCATTTCTCGAAGGCGTTTTTTGCGATACGTCGTTGTCGCGCAGTAATCAAATTGAAACTTACGTTCGAGGCGCGAAATTCGCTATTCGAGCGTATACATATACTCGGAGGAGGGAAAGCGGGGAATCACCGTTGCGACGTAGTTGTTGAAACGACGCCATTCGCCGATTTCCGTCTCGGATATGTCTCTCGTAGTCGTAAACTATGCTTACATCGCATCGCCGAAAAGCTACCCGTACGTAAGATTAGTACCTCGCTACTTAGTACGTACTCGCCAGCTAGCTGGGGCAATGGTACAATAAATGTAACACGTATTTAGTACTCACCTTCTACCATGCAAGCTTCTTTTATTGTTACAGGAACTCCGAGTAGCGGCTTGTCTTTTTCAATCTGCTCGATGTCGTGCGCGTGATCTCGAATCAACTGATCGGCTTGCCTCGCTTCTTCGACTGCTGCTGCGAATCGTTCCTCAACGATCGCGTTCAGTTCGCCATTAACTTCTCTGCACCGTTCGACGAAAGCCTTGATCACTTGCTCGCTGCTCAACTGAATCGACAAATACAATGCAAAACGTTAGGAAGGCTCGATTATCGCGTCCAGTCGATTCACCATGGAATATGGCAACGCAGCGCGTATCTAAGAAAAGTCCAACGTATGGGTCTAGGCGATGCGACGCGCAATATACCTACACACACATTATCACTGTACGTAGACGTATGCCGACGGAAACCATTACCCACTGGCTGGTGAGTTGGTATTTGAAGGTAGGCAGATACATGGTTTTCAAGTGCCAAATCTCCGACACTGTCCCCCTATTAATACGACAAATCTAAGATATGATAGCTTAAAATCGTCTTTCCGTTCCGTTCCGCTACACTCCTTAAATGGCGAGAGCAATGGTAAAATGATGAAAGTGCAGCCTGGACTCATACGCTTATCCCAAATCTTATTAAATACCTCGAAAACCAACCCCATCTCGACGGCTTTTCGAGCCAAGCCTTATCGGGGCATGGCTGTTTTGAAGTATACCTCCACCTTCGTGAATGCCGTGCCTCCGCCTTTTGTAGCTGTGGTAGAATCAGCGAAACCCCTTCACCCTTCACACATTTTCAAATTCTGCCTCAACTTTTCTTCTAACAGACCCTCTCAAATTGACCCATGCGACGCTTTTCATGTAAAATATTTAAGAAACCGCGTGATCAAACTATGGAATGAAGAGGCTGTGCTTCAGGCTCTTCCTTACCGTAATTTATAGAATATATCAATTGCTGTGGAAATGATACACGAGCTAGTTCTTTTCATCCCCATTAGGTTTTCACTCAAGTTCTATTGTTATTCTTTCTCTCTTCCTCCAATTTGTTTTCATTGCCTTTCTTAATCCATTGTTTTATTTATTCTTCGTGCTTTTCATCTACTAACATTTATTTACATACTTCATTTTCTCTCTTTTTCTTCAACGCTTCATTTTTATTTATATTTTTAATTATGCATTATATTGCTTTCTTTTTCCAACTATCATCCTTGCTTTTTGCTGGTACCTACCTACCTACCTAAACCCGTACAAACCCCTGGCATGTAGGTGGTGCCAGTGGGTACCTGGATTTTGTATTGATTTTATATGATTTTTTACGTATCATGTTCAATAAATTTGCCCCGAATGTTGATTGGGGACCTCCCCCTCCAAAAAAAAAGCAGGTAGGTAGGTAGGTAGGTAGGTACCGGGTACTTATATTTTTACAATTCGCGTCGCTCAATTTTCGTCAATTTACAGTAATCTGACACGAGTAAACTGAACCAAACCAAACCAAAACAAAGACCCATTCACCTCGGTACTTGAACTGATACGTTGCCTATGTGTCATTCGCAAATAGTTTTCGTTCAATCTAGCGAGTACAGTTGGACGGATAGAGGAGACCGCGACGGGATGCCAATTCCAACTGCTGCACACAGGTATGCGTATATCTGTATCCTACAATTCTACATAGTTCACACTACATACCGCATTAACTACCTCGTGCATATCTAGTCCGTCATCAGCCTATAGTAGGTTAGATAGTGTAGGTATTTGTAGCTGTGCGTTTACGTTGCATTTTTGTGTGTGACGTTCAAATTGATACTTTGTATCGTACATTTTTTATTCTTTTCTCAGTGTACAGTCGTATATGTCAGTATGTAGTAAATACCGTACGGCTACGCACACTTATACGTACATGTAGAATTATTGAGCTCGTTGCGCGTTGGTTAAGCTATAGGTTTAGGTATAGGTATAGGTATGGGTACTTAGACTTACTTGTTTATCTCTGATCTTTTTGGCTAATTCTGTGGCGCTTAAATTCAATATTTCCGGCTGTTTAGGTGGTGGCAAGAGTTTCTTCGGACGTAATGCCAATACAATGTACACTGGCCGGGCGATCCATCCGAAGTACACGGTTAATGAGTAAATAAATCGAGCGATCAGCTCCATTTTGTAAAGAGCAAGTCTAAGCGGCGTCCAGAAAATCTACGAACATTAGAAGAAAATACGCAAGATGACGCGCGGAGTGTGTAAGTATGGTATTTTATACGTAATTGCGTATAGCAGAGCAGGCAGACTCGTATGCGGAGATAGGCCAAAATTTTTGGAGGCGCTTGAGCCTTTTTCGCCTTTATTTTCCGATTGGGGAGGGGGTGGGTAAAAAGATCAGATGCGTTTGGTTCGTCCCGAGCGAAGCGAGAGCCAACGGTACTTTTGTCCTTGAAAAAAGTAATATTTCGCCGTTTTTAGTTGTACAAACTATCGCTTGTTAAATGTTTTCAAATGCATGGAGGAATGTCGGTTTAGGAGGCCCCATGCCGCCTATCTTCTCCTACGAGCAGACTGACGATTGACTAGAAAAGTAACGTCGAAATAATAAGCGAACAAATCGAAGGTACTCGACGAAAAAACACCCGTTCGAATTTAATATTCTGGTACCGACAATCGGACCTTGCCTGACTGTTTTGTCGAGCACAAATTACAGAGGTATCGGCTCCTTAAATTTTTGCTTTTCTATTGTTTTTCTCCTCACGATTTGCGCTAATTCGATCCGCTAAAAATAATTTCTTTTTCAACCGGAGCGTCGAAAGAACATTTTCATTTCAACGTTCGAAACGTGTATTTGAATTTTTGTGATATTCCCGCAATAAAGCTGCAGCAAAGTCCGCGGACCTTTCTTCGCTACCCTAAGATTCGATCCTCGCAACGCGTCTGCTCTCGTTCTCCTCCTGAAAAGATGCAATTTGAAGTATTAGCAGTTAACGAATCGCGATATAGTCGATATTGTCGCGTTATCGAGTAAATATTAGGCCTATTGGCGAACTTTAGATCCAAAATTGAACTATCCGACGTAGACGATCGTCTCGGAATTCATTTTCCGCACAGGGTGAGTGGTACGCGCGAATCAGCCAAATCGAATAATTTTGTTTCCTTTTTTTTTTTTTTGTTTTTTGTTTTTTGTTTTTGTTTTTGTTCTAGTGCAGCGAGAAAATTAAAATGTGGCGGTATTTCTTTCTAAAAGCACTGGAAGCAGGCCGCGAAGTGACGAGAAATTGGCAGCGCAGTACCCTCTAGCTGCGAGTTGGAGCTGTGTACATACGTAGATCTAGATATCTACGCGTAAAAATACAAAACGCGAATAACTTGCCCGAATGTTGGCTATTTACGCGTCCTCCGTATCGATGAAACTAGTTAGTCGTTTTTCGTAACCGAAAAGGATGAAACGTAAAACGTCGTATCACATAATCTCGAACAGTACTAAACTCTCGACACGATTAACGCGTTCGTTGTCCGAATAATATCAGTTTACTACACCACGCTACACCGCACCGCGCAGCGCACTGCACAGTAAATAAAATACACCGATCGTACGTGTCTCGTCTACTACATATGTAGATATGCCTAATGTACACAGTATTAGTATATCTACTGATAATATAATGAAATGTACCACCTACCTACCTACCTACCTAGCTAGCTAGCCGGCTGGGCTAGTAGTCGTCTACAAGTAACAATATACGAAAAGCACACGTACAGTATATCTTATTTGTGTGTTTTATCAACGATAGCTAGACAGCCATTGAGATAACGATAACGATGATGATGATAAGAAGTCGTGTCATCGTTAGATAGCGAAGATGTTAGATGCGATGGGAGTAATGATCGGCATACGCGCAGTGGTGCATTGTGCATTGTGCATTGCCATATAAAATAGACATTATACGTACATTCTACATACATGTACATGTACATACATACGTACACGTACCAAACGCCTTGAAAAGTGCGTAGTACACACTCGTAGACTTATGTATAGTTTTAGATTGTCTATGTGCAGTGCACCTGTAGCTGTAGCTGTAGCTACCCTAGCTAACAGCTAACCTTGCGTCACTCGTTTATCCGCGCATAAACCGTATTATTCGTACCGAATTACTACCCGTGGTACCACCATGTTGTATGTACGTAGACGTACACTACTGGTACAGTACACTCGCATCAACTGCTGAGTAGGTTAGGTATTCGATTAGGTAGGTCCTGTCCCTGTACGTCTATACGTAGATTACCTACACATATATATATATATATATATACCACTTACTGTGGTATTATACAGTGTGTAGACAATACACGTCTACAGTACGTACTGCTGCACCTAAATATAATGTACGTAATGCTTACGTCTATGTCTATGTCTACATCTACTTTTACGTTTACGTTTACGTAGCGTATACAGCGCGTACAGCGTAGGAGTATATGATATACGTGCGTACAGAGGTACATCTACATATATGTGAGAGCGAGCGACAGCGAAAGCGAATACATCAGCAAGAAGGTTAAGGTGAATAAACAAGCGTACGCGTAGCTGTGGCCCGGCCAGAATGTAAAACATAACAACCGCCGCTTCGTCACGTCGTAATACGTACGATAAACGATGTACGTTAAAAACAAAACAAACTGTACGCGCCGCTTAGTCCATAATGAATGAAATGAACTCTCGAAATCACCAACACAACAACGCCGTACATATGTGCCTTATCAGTTAGCAATGATCGTACAGTACAGTACATCTACATACATACATAGTTAGTTAGTTAGTTAGTTGGTGACATATATATGTATGTATACTTGTACATTGTACAGCGCTTACGGTAGGTCTCATCGTTTCGTACCAATTTACCTTGTCCGATTTGGATAATCGATAATCGATAATCGATATTCGTACCGCCAGCGCAATGGCTGAAGGCTTATCAGCGGGCAGCTCAGCTCGCTGTGTTCCTAATCTAACCGCAAGCGAGTAGATATAACGCTGAAGCTGTTTCGAAGTGAAGGCGAAGATCGCCTGGCGGTAAAACTGACTATGTTTTATTTTCAGAGTCGGCCCGGTCCGATCGGCGGCGCGCCGTTGAGCTGTACTCTCGAACCGGGCCAAAGTCGAGCTTTACGCATAAGCTGCGGCAACAGACCTAATTTGATGTTTGGGTGGGAATAAATGGATACAGCGCAGCAGCGTTGTCATATTCCGCCATTCTGCCATTCTGTCATTCTGCCATTCCACTGTTCTGCGTACGTTGATTATTTTTCATGGTGCACAATGTGTCCGTAGTAGGTATATAATATAAGGTAGACTGGCTAGTTTTTTTTGTTTTTTTTTTTTTTTTGTCTCGCCGTCGCGTGCTGATCTTTTGTGTAAGGTTCAACCAAATTACCCAGCATGAGAGACACTCTCTCTGCTTGCAAGTAGGTGAAGTACAGAATGTTGAGTAGTACGCGTTTCGCTCGGCTTTTCTACTTCTACGACGTTGTGCTGACTCTCGCTTTTCTGGCATATTTCTTTGACCAAATGTGTGCTACGAGCACGATTATACGGTATCAATACGTGTAATACTGGTGGGGGGGGGGGTGCGCGCCGAAGTCGGGGCTTGGGTATTGCGTAATGACTGGCTACAATCAGCCAGAGCGAAACGTATATTTTGCAAAAAAAAGACCGAAGCGCAAAATACGGTGAAGATGTGGCGTACGATGCAGTGCGTATGTAAGATAACCCGCGGTGGCCGATGTGCTATGGCGAGCGAACGATGGAAAGACTGGAGAGCGAATTGACACCGCATCTAACAGCAGATTAATTAATCAGCTTAGAAGGAAAAGAAGATGCTGATGAAAATATTTTGTTAAAATCAGTTTGAGTATCATGGTACATGGGAAGTATCATTGTGGTCCCTGGCGATAGAAGACAGAGGTTAATGTACTGGCAAGAGCGCTGGTCCAATGATGAAAATGCAGCCTGGACTCATACGTTTATCCCAAATCTTATTAAATACCTCGAAAACCAACCCCATCTCGACGGCTTTTCGAGCCAAGCCTTATCGGGGCATGGCTGTTTTGAAGCATACCTCCACCTTCGTGAATGCCGTGCCTCCGCCTTTTGTAGCTGTGGTAGAATCAGCGAAACCCCTTCACCCTTCACACATTTTCAAATTCTGCCCCAACTTTTCTTCTAACAGACTTTCTCATCTTTCACATAAAGTATTTAAGAAACTGCGTGATCAAACTATGGAACGAAGAGGCTGTGCTTTGGGCTCTTCCTTACAGCAATTTATAGAATACATCAACTGCTATGGGAATGATACATGAGCTAGTTCTCTTCATCCCCAGGAGGTTTTCACCTAAATTCTATTGTTATTCTTTCTCTCTTCCTCCGATTTGTTTTCATTAAATTTTTATCTTCGTTTATATTTTCCTATCACCGCTGCTCGGCTTGCCTACTACTTATTCTATTGCACATCTTTCTACATACTGTAAGGTTGCCTTTCTTGATCTATTGTTTTATTTATTCTTCGTGCTTTTCATCTACTAACATTTATTTACATACTTCATTTTCTCTCTTTTTCTTTAACGCTTCATTTTTATTTATATTTTAAATTATGCATTATATTGCTTTCTTTTTCCTATTATCATCCTAGCCTACTACTGGTACCTACCTTGTAAACTCCTGGTATGTAGGTGGTGCCAGTGGGTATCTGGATTTTGTATATGATTTTATATGATTTTATATGTATCATGTTCAATAAATTTGCCCCACATGTTGTCATGTGTAGGCAGGTAGGTAGATGCATTATTTAGTTACACTTATGTAGCAATATGTGGTACATAGTACGTACAACGTATAGTATACTTTGTGTGTGTGTGTGATTGTTGATTGCTTCAGCATGCAGGGTTGCAAATTGAGTAAGAGTGTTCATCTAGCATCTACTACCTACCGTGCGATAATCGTGATTCGTCATCTTCGTTGATAGTTGTCAAATTACCCGCGTATTACCTATATTGTTTACAACCACGTGTTTAGTGTACAGTACCTGCTACTGCCTATGTACGTAGTACGTTACGACATATTGTAGGTGTCTCGCACAGTAGGTATAAATAACCCGAGTCCAGTGTCAAGTGTCGAGTGTCGAGTGTCGAGTGTCAAATGGGTAATCTAGCGTAAGGAACACTCGATAGAACCGGTCGCGAAATAAAAGCGAGAAAATAGCCACGCGCAAACTCGAACGAATCAAATCGACGCAGTGCGCATCGCCATTAATACGACTATTACACTTAGTTAATCCAAGTAGGACCTTGAACCTGTAGCTTGCGCCGTTTAGTACATCTACATAAGTCGTGTAATACACACGTAGTTTTATAGATACAGCTACAATTACAATCACAATCACAATCACAGGTACCGGTACGTATTGAATTCGTAGTCGTACGCTACGTTACGCTATGCGACGCGACGCAATATGTCAAACTTGACATCATCTACTCTCACACTCGAACGAAATTTTTGACAACAAAGACAAAGAAAAATAATTTAACCGAGCGAAATATTCGTAATAATTATTCCAACGTATGCGAATGTGCGTGTGCATTCGCATACGATGCTGGTATTGGGTACTGATGTACGTATTTGTGTAATTATATGTATTTAAAACGGTCGCATCCACACCGGCAGTAATAATGTTGAGCGATAAAACTGGCGCGTCGCGTCGCGTCGACGCCACGCTCGATGATACGTATTACACGATATACGTACGAGTATGTATCTGTATATGTACCTGGGAAAATGAAAATGTGAAAAAGCTACGCTGGTTGCGCCACCCCAAACCGCGCCGCGCCGCGCCGCGCTGCGATGTGTCAGTCCGTAACTTTTTGATTAAAAATGGCGTACGATACGCGTGTTGTAGGTCAAACGTTGATCGCGAATCAGCGATAGAATAATAATGCGTTCGAATCGGAATTACGTAACGCATTTCTTCATTTTTAAAACCCGCTTGTTTGTTTTCTCCCTAAATCTTCGGCTCTCCTTGTAGCCGAGTGTTTGCTCAAAATGCCGAATATGTTTGCTTCTTCGATCCGCCTCTGGTATGCACTTTACTTACACGCACTGCGTACCTGAACCTAAGTAGGCTGCCCGCTACGAGTACGTTCGCCTCTTCTTTTTGATGGAGGCACGCGAGGGCACGCAGTGCCCCAAAAGGAAATTTCGAGAATATGTCGAAAAATTACCGGAAAAACTGAAAAAAAATCAATTTCGGTAAGCTTTAAAAGAAATTTTTTTTTTTTTTTTTTTTTTTTTT
>FIZR01010918.1:0-61660 GCA_900060175.1 Ferrisia virgata
GAAAAAATTTTAACGAAACAATTTTTTTCCAACATATCTAAACAAGTTGGAAAAAATTTAATTATGCCAAGTAATGGAGAGTACCTTGTTAATTCAAGAAAAATTCTTTCTTCGGGTACTTGAAAGAGCTTTTTAAGAAGTTATGAACAAAAATTTAGAAAATTCTCAAATTTTTCAATCATTTTTTTATATTAAATTCATCCTATTATACGAACCATACCATCTATGCCCCTAATTTTCTTACCAGAAATACTACATTGCATTTGCCCCATTTTGGCGTAAAATGGAAATTTCTATCATTTTTAGTTCTTAAATTGGAATTTTTTAAAAATTTCTCCAAATTTCTTGAAGTTTAAAAATTCATAAATCTGTAGCACAGTCCCTGCAATGTTTTGGATAGGCAATCCATGCTAAATAAGTCCAACTTGTGTTGCTCCACTTGTGGTATGAAGGGGGTACTATTGAGACGAAACACTCTGTATGCTTACCCATAGGTACTAAGTAGGTAGCTTATCTAGCCATTATTTCAACTTTAAAATATCGTATCACTGGCTGCTAGTAATATATGTTAGTACAAGAGTCAACTTTCAGAGAAACTTTCGACTGCTACAGAGCAGGGAGAATCTTTCAAAGAAGATGGCATCTAGGTACCTACAGTATGGCTATATGATACGAAGTAAAGGAAACTACAGTACGAAGGCACCTTAGGAATGAGAAGTTGAAACTTGCAAGTTTCTTAGTATCTCGCGCGTCAACTCCGGTGAGATTACGATCGCGAGTGAAGTAAGTTCGTACTTCGCGCTTTAATTTGATAGCTGGAAAGTTGACGACGACGTTGGGTGTTTGGTAGGCAGGCGAGTATTTTGTACATCATTGTGTGATTTAATTAAATACTACGAAATTAAGTAATGGAAAGCTATAGGGATGACAACAATGACAACGAATACGTTGATAATCCATCTTGTATGTAGGTATTTTTTTTTTTTTTTTTTCAAAGGATGAATAAGAAACAGGTAGAAAGAGATAGTCGACGAATTTTGCAACGTTTATAGTATCAAAAAAGAAGTTGTATGGGTATAGTTTTGAAAATTTAGAGATTATTTTGAAATGGAGTGACGCAGAAAATAAACGATAGCGTGGTGAAGATTGTTTAAAATAGTACGGAAATTTTCTACAAATTCTATAAAGGTTTTACCTTGAAATGTTCATGAAATACTTACTTACTTGAAATGAAGATACGCACTTCAACGGTTTTCAATTTTTTTATTTGATTGCAAGGTATTATAGCCTCAAAAAATTGGATTTTTTGGTGGATTTTTGTTTTTGTTTTTTTTTTTTTTTTTTTGCTGATTTTCCATCTAAATCCCTTAAAAATTTAGCTGGTAAGAGGGGTTAAAATTTGACATGTAAATTCTGTAGGTGTAAATGATATGTTGTTTTGTGGTTTACAAAGGCGTAGCAAAGGGAGATGTTTATACCTGCCCCCCAACCGAAAAAATTGTCTACATTTATGATAATTTTTCATCTTAAAACTCATGAAAATGCACTAATTGCAATTTTTTCTTATGATGAAAGTGAGTCAGACAATTTGAAAAGGAATGCTTTTCGACTAATTCAGACACACTGAATACGAATCCGGTGTTTATTTTACGTTCGAACTTCTCGTTCACATTTTCACCCTTTACCCTCGATGCGTCCATGCCCACAATTTTGCACTTATGTTCCTCAGCCTAAATTTTAATTATGTAATCTGATATAATATTTTACGTTGAACAACTTTAGTTATATTAATTTTTAGCGTATTAACCATTTTTTCTGAGAAACTCACATTTTTGAGCACTTTTTGAATTTTTGAGAACGACCCAAATATCAAAAAAAAAAAATGAAAAAATTATATTCATCGTCATTACGCGTACTTCAGTAAAAAAAAAATTCATCCCCCTCCCCCGGAATCCACAGCTTCCTAATGAGTGAAAAGTTTTTGAAAAATTAATGTCGATAGACCCATCATTCCTCTAATATGCGTGAATACAGAATTTTTTTTCCAAAAAAAGCATTTTTTCGATATTTTTGACGAGTGTGGCAGAGAGGGGGAATTTTTTGGCACTAAAAATTTTTTACAGATACCAATGAACCAATGATGTTTTGTGAAAATTTTAAAGAGTCTGAGATCTAGGATATTTCGCTTATTCTAATCTGAGAATAACCTTTAATCAAAAATGGGGGTTTTTAAATTCCAAATTTGGAGCACCTTTTCTAATCGAATCTGGGAAAGTTACGTCATATTCGTGCTAAGCGGAGTTGATTTATATGAAATCGACACCAAGAACAGACTAATTGCTGTTCGTGAATTCTTGAGGGGGATGGGGTGGTAGTATAACACTACCCCTTCCTCATCCCCTAATGGAAGATATTGAATGCCTACCGTTCTCTAAAAGTTTTAAATGTGTCCCTGTTTAGTGAAATGGGCCAAGTTTGGTATCGTTTCAACGGGGATTTTTTTATGAAATCTATTTATGCAATCATTTCACCTCTAAACTGTTCACGTTTCAATATTTTGGACAAAAACTCAATTTTCGGGAATGTTTCTCCCTTCCGCCCTTCCAGGGGTAAAGCTTAAGAGATTGGGGTGTAAGGTTTTAATGGGTGCTTATTGGGATCCTTTAAAATATTTTACCTCAAAAATCGCAATTTTGAATTTTTTTCCCTCCTTCCTCCGAGGTACTTGCGAGATTTACAACCATATCATGACAGGTTTCGGAATTGAATTACAAGTTGAAATTACCCATATTTCGATAAATCACTCGAGAATATTATCAAATTTAGGTTCTTCAAAACATTCTGTGCTGTGCGGAATTCGAAAAATATAAGTTGAACTTGCAATTCTTCATTTTGGTCATGCAGAAGCCTTGAATTTTGAAAATTTGTACTCGGATTAAGTTTGACACTCCTCCAATTCATTAGATACATTTTCTAGTCCCATTTGAAGTCACTGAAGAAATTACGTTTCTCGAGGATATTTTAATTTTTTCGTGATAGCTTCAAATTTAATTCAGCTGAAAAAAATTGATACAGCGTGTTTCTTAGTTGGGGGAGCTTTCCAGCGAATTTCAAGGCGACTGTGCCAAAGTGCATTTTTTGAATGCTCGAGCATTCGAAAAAACGCTGAATATTGGGAAATAAATGTTTTTCTGCTCGCTTCATATCATCTGAAAAATTCTAAAAATCAAAATTAGGCAGTTAATTATTCTTTTAATTTTCAAGCATTCACCAAAAATAAAATGCATCACCGAATCAGTGGCAAGGGGAGAGAATCAATGCGGCTAAAAAGTCGACACCATCAGAAGGCACATCTAGAACCTATACTAAATTTACATATCAAATTTCTACTTCTTGGTCCAACCGAGGGGGAAGGGGAGGTACGAATAACCAAATTAAAAAACAAGAAAACTCGATCAAAGAACTACATTTTTGAAGCTGTCAGAGGCTGCATTGAGTCTAAAAAGTCGGAACCCCTAAAAGCAGATCTTTGAACATACCAAATTTCAACTTCCTAGCTCAAAGTGGAGAGGATATAGGGGAGGAACAGCATTTTTTCAAGGTCTTAAAGGGGAAACCCTCTTATACCTCATCCCCTCTTAATTGACCTAAAAGGCTGATTTTTGGATGTGTTATACAACTTTGGATTGTCTCAAGGATTGGCCTAATATATTTTTGCAATTTTAGGTTCTTAACACTACCTCCTCCAAATTTGGGCCCAACTGAATATTGACCCAAGGTCATCCCCCCCTCAAATCCGCTCTTAATGGAAGCTTGGTCCCCAATTTTATCAATTTTGGCCAGTATTGAGCTGAGCGAATAATTTTTTATCTCCGGTGGGGAGGGGGGGGGCGAATAAAAATAAATATCTGGCATGGCCAAAAATGGTTGTAAGGATCTTCTAAGACTCCGAAATGGATTTTGTTTATATTCCCCTTCCCCGCTGCTGGTTTTCATTTACAATATGACATTGAAAATCAGGCTCAAGAGTAAATTTGAGCAGGTGAAAACTTCGTTTTGGGCATAGTTTGACATGCTCTTTCCATCTTACTAAATCGGAGATAATCGATGTGAAAAATAGTAATATTGAAATGATTATTATCTCAGTAGAAGTCGAATTTATTCAACACTTGTTCTCGGGAGCTGAATAGCTATAACAAGGAAATAATACGTTATAAACGAAACGATAGACATAAATGAAACAACATCGTACTTTTGAAGAGCAATCGTTGTATTTATTTTGTCAACGAATCGAAGTTATCCAATTGGAAGTCGCGAATGGTATAGCAAGGTACCAAGGTGGTGGCAATTGACCGCGATAGTTGCATCGAAATCGTTATTGGCGAATTGCACCTATAACGCAATTAAGGAAATCTCCTCAAGTAGAGTCTAGAGTCCAACTGCTGATAAGGACGTTCTTGAAGGTATTTAACAATCTGCTATATTCTGTTCTTTGTAAATGTGGATACTGGAGTGGAGGGGGGAGAGGGGGTACCTTACCTTCGTTCGGTTACGTCTAGCCAGTATTTGTCGAGTCGAGTGTACTTACGGTCCGTTAATTAACGAAGAGAAGACTAGTAGCATTTGTACTAACGAGATCCTCTTCTATCTACCTACCCATCTCTTAGTACGTACTTTCCCCTATAAAAGTATTACTATACCCAGAACCCAGTTCTGAGTGTTGCTGATTGTGAGCACACATATACCTCACCTATCAACTGGACAAATTGCGGTTAGATGAAGAGCGAAGCTGATAAAATGAAAGAAAAATAAACGCCTGCCCGTTGCCAGATGAAAATTAGGTTCTCTTTCCCTGCTTCAGCTTATCAATGGTACGAGTAGCTGCAGCAAATTGACGTAGTAGTGTACTTTTAAGCACGAGTATATTTTATCGATGGAAATAAAATTGGTGGAGAGCGAGAAGAGACCTGTCTCTCGTGCTAGTAGTAATTCAGTTGTCTGAGAGGTCTTGGTTACTCATGCTATCGCCACTTACCACACATTAACCACTGACTCATGCCCGAATAGGAATAAAAAATGTGTATGAATCATTTACGAATAACGGGGTGATTTTATTATTATTTTTGTATGGGTTCGTTATCGTTTATCACGATGGTGAAATGCTTTTTCGTGCATATAGAATTTGTAGCAGGTACGTATGTAGCTGCTAGCTGCCCAACGTGTGTGACAAAGTCCTAAAATTAGTTAACCATTCATACATGTGTGTAAGCAAAGCACTACGCAGGTAAGTCGAAAAAGAAAGTAAGTAAGAAAGAGAATAAAAGCAATGATAACGATAAGCAGTACGAAGGTCTTCTTAGGTATTCGATTCTGGCTCTAAACTGGCGCTGGTATTGTTTCGTTTGTTTTCAGTATGTGTATTGTTAACCTTTGTAAAAAGAGATTGCTCTGGCACGCGTGCCTATGCCTATGCCTATAGCTGTATTACTCAATGGCAATGGCAAATATGCGCTCTAATATGTTCTCGAGATAAGTGAAAAATCGTGAAGTGAGAATTTAATAACGAGTATTTTATTCGTGTTACCATTTATACTCTTTTCTTTACGTGAGTACGTTTGATAATGCGATATGTTGGTAGTTGATACTACGCAGAGTGAACTGCACCATACGAATCTGTATGTGCATATGTATATTTGTAGCACTGCACATAAACGAGTCTCTCTCGCAGAACATCCACCAAACCTGTCCATCAAACGTTCGTTATAAGTGTGCCCTGTGCCTGTTCTCCGTATCGTGGTTTAGAGTTGAACGATGGACGACGACGAGTCGACCATAGTATACAAGTACTAGTTTTTAGTTAGTAGTCGATGACTGTGCTGTGAAGTGTGGTGTGGCGTGGTGTGTTATGCTGTGCTGTGCGGTGTTGTGCTGTGCTGTGTACTTATCAAAAAGCTATTGCGATATTTCATTTTTTTTTTTTTTTTAAATTGTTTATATCGGTAAATTATCAACTTGACCGGTTTATTGTTGTATTGGTTTTTTAGTTTTGTCGATAAAGTTGACGTTTTATTTTTGAATTTTAATGCGAAAATATATTTTTTTTTAAACGAAATTGCGAGTTTTTAAATAGTTTTTAATATCTGGTCAATTTTTTTTATTTATTTTTTTGGTGATCGATGAAGTTTTTAGAAATATACACGATAAAAGAAAAGCACAAGGTAAGAAAATTTTGCGATGAATTTTTTTCCACGAATGTGAATCGTGTAATGGGAAATATAGATGAAGTTGAAGGTTTATGTAGAAGTTGTTCGTGGTAAAAGAGACTTTTATATGTATTGTTGAATTTTTATTTTACTTTTCTTAGAAAAATTTAACTTATTTTAATAATAGATTTAAAGTGCGAGGATGTAGTAAGGAAGGTGCTGTATTTAGAGTGAATTTTTTCGAATATTTTTCAAATGGATTGATTTTTTAAAATATACCTACGGATTTGAGTAGTAAAGAATTATCACCAACGATGTCTTCAGTTTGAGAATCATTGTTTCCATTTCGAAGTAATATTTTTTTTTTTAATTAAATGGTGAAAACATCCCCTCTAGCCCATTGCTCTTACGATTGAATTGTTTACAAATATTCGTTTTTAATGATTTACTTAGTACATCGCATATTTTTTACGAATTTATAATGATCATTAAAGCTGATCTGAGAAAAATGGAAGTTTTTTAATTTGTGTAATTTTTGAATTTTAAAAATACGCTGGAACAAAATTTTTGACTTGACTGATTCGTTTAATAATTTCTTGTACAAACCTTAAAATTCGTAAAGCCCGTCGATTTGTCAGAGGGTATATTCCCAGGTAGTAATAAGTGAATGTCCCTCTTCCCAGAGTTTCGAAATTTTCACAAAATATCGGTACGTATTGCTGAATAAATTTTGGGGCCAAAAAATACCCCCTCACCCCTTTTCCCGAAAAAAACAATTTTTATGTAAAAAATTTCCGTATGAAAATAAAATTCTGTAAATAAATCTTTTAAATTAAAAAAAATGAACATTGCTGCTAGTACTGATCGGGAGGAGGGTGGGGGAGACATGAAACTATTTTTCACTAAAATATATGCTTTAATAAATACAATTTTTAGGAATTTTTTATAATTTTTTTTTTGAAAACTGGACAATCTTTGAAAATTTAAAAAAAAAAAAAAACATAAAAACGTGATTTTCTCCGAAATAATGTCCAAAATGCTAAAAATGAATGAAAGTAAAGCTGTTCAGCGTAAAATTCTATATTAGATTACTCCATTAGAATTTTGTCTGAGGAAGGTAATTGCAGAATAATTGTGGGAAGGGGTGTAGGGGGAGGTGAGTCAAAATGCAAACAAAAGATTTGAACGAAAAATGAATACTGAATTCGTGTTCAGCGTGTTCGAATTTTTGAAAAGCATTCTTTTTCTCAATTTTTTGACCCATTTTCAACATGAGAAAAAAATTGTAATTCTGTTTGAAAAAGTCTATTATGCTCGTAGGTTCAATAGAAACTTGTATATTTGTACCAAGCAACAATTTGTAATGAAAGAATTTTGAAATTTTACACTTTTCCTACCTTTAACGATACAAAATTACGAGAAAGTGGCGTCGATATTTCGTGGATTCGGTTTGGGGTTCAGGAGCACTCCCTCTACCCTTAGGAGCAAAAATCTAGTTTGGTGGTGTTTGGTGTCTTTTGCGCATAAATAAAACTCTCTGAACACGATAATGAAGTCAGATTCACAATTTCTTAGTTTTCGCCATTGTTATAAATAAAAAAAAATCAGAGCATGTTCAATATTTTGGGTTGAAATTGCCCCCATTCAAAAATTCAGCCCTGTAGGTCCCTTGGGAGGAATTCTTTCTTGGATTGTCAAAGTCAAAGATACCAGTTCTAGGTTTGCACACGTTATGAAAACGTAAAAAAACCAAGAATCTATAAAAATGGCGAAAAAGCACAAAGTTTGAACGAAATATCTGCAATTTTGATCGTAATTCTTTTTATTTACTCGAAAACTTGACTTATTTGAATTAAGAGGAAAAATATATCACAAATTGGTAATTTTCAACTCCTCATTTTGCATTTTGAAAAAAATTTCGCCTTTTTTGTTGGGGCACAATCCCGCTCAACCCCCTCCTCTCTTCCAAAAATAAATAACTAGAAAAGGTGCTACAAAATCACGAAAAAAAAACAAAGAATAAGAGTCTGAAATTTTAAATTTCTGCGTGAACCCTGAAAACAGGTCCGTTTCCTAGTAAAATAGAATTGTGTTTTGAGACACCCTACCCCTCACCCTCCTCCGCCCAAACCATTTGGAAAGGTATTGAATTCCACTGAACAGTTCATTACTCGATCAGAGATTCGCTAACATTGATAGATTTTGGTTGAAATGTATATTTCATTTTGAATATCTCAAATCACATTTCTCCATCTTACTAAAAATTGGTGTGTCGTACAAAGAATTCGCGTGCAAGCAAATTTGTAGAAAATAAAATTTCCAATTGATAATGTGTTTTCAAAATTTTTTCTAGGACTTCGTGTACAAAAAACTGTTTTTTAGCCGAATTTTCTGTCATACTGTCAATGAAAACCAGGCTATTATGATCTATTGTCGTAGGGTGGTTGAATGGAAGGGGGGAGGGGTTAAAAATCCGTTTGGGGTCCTGGAAGACCATTACGATCATTTTTGGACATCTCAAATATTTATTTTTATTAATCCTAATCCTCCATCCTCCCTCCCCCCGCAGCTCGCTCCTGATCAAAATCAACCCAATTTTGGAAATAGGGTTTTGTTGGGGGAAAATTTGATATTCTGGAGTGGAAATGACCTCGGGTTAAAATTCAGTTACGCTCAAATTTGGGCGAGGGGGTGTTGAGGGGCTAAAATCGCAAAAATTTTCATTTTCTAGCCAGTAGATATACGAGTCTAAAGTTGTATAACGTATTCAAAAATCAGCCTCCTAGGTCAATCAGGAGGGAAGATCTGAGGGGTTTTTCCTTTTTTGACCTTGATAAAGGGCTGTATTTGTGATGTAGATTCGGTAGAAGTCCTGTATACGCCTTTTGATCTCGACTTTTTAGCTTCATTGCACTCGCTCACAGCCCCAAAAATGTAGTTTTTTGTTCGATTTTTTTGTGTTTTTTTTTCTCACTTATTCCGTCCCCTTAATAATCTAGGAAGTTGAAGTTTGGTGTGTGAATTTAGTGTAGATCTTAGATGTGCTTTTTGGCGGTTTCGACGTATTAGCCTCATTGCCCTCCCTCCCCATCCTTATTAGATGATTTTTTCTGAAAATTATCCTACTTCGGTGGCTAAAATCTCAAATAGTGGCAATTTCAACTTGAGCTCTATAACTTAGCCAAAGATTGGGTCAAACAAAAGTATTGATTTTTTTCATCTAAATCAACTTTTTCTTTTGTTCAAATGATATACGTTTGAAAGCAATTTGTGCTGGTTTTATTTGGTAAATTATTCTCGCTGACTTGAGATAATGTTTTGAGATATGAATCAATTCGATCTAGAAGATGTTCTCGTCTATCTGCTTTCTACGCACAATACCATCCCCTGTGTCTTGAACTCACACCCCTTTTCATCTTATGATTAAGGTTTTTCTGCATCGACATGATTATAATTGGTCAGTGATTTCGATGCTGTCGAAACACGATAAAAGTTTTGTATATACAAGGTGCAGCTTGAAGCTCAGTTGAGATTGACCATTGTGTGTTGTATAATTGGAATCGTGGTGAGCTAGTACAATAATAATAATAATAATGGCGTAGTGATGTGGAAAGCGAATGTGTATGTGTACGTATGTCAGAGAGTCTGGGTTTATTATGGTCTGGTATACGATATTGTACCATGTAAGACCACGGTAAGTCGTTGTATATTACTCTATACCATCGTCCACATATATGTAGGTCACAATCATATACATATACATTGTAAACGTAGTATAATAGCCTTTTTTTTTTTTTTTTTTTTTTTTTTTTTTTTACCTACATGTACCTTAATATATGAAATATGTAACACTACATGTATGTGGTGCAGGCCAGAAGTACGCGAAGTAAAAGAAGAAAAAAAAAAAAAACGTCACCTAGTTTAGTTTATTTCGTTTTCGGTCAGTCAATGACCATGAAGTACATGAACATGTACACAATCGTTTTAAAAACTAATAAAAATGAAAAATAAAAATACAAAATCGAGAAGTAAAAATAAAAAGGCAATGTTTTCTAATGTTGTGCTTTTTTCTTCTCTCAACAAGCAGGATAGATTGATGGTGCAAGGTAGGATTCGTGTATGTGATACATTCATAAGTACTTTAGTACATACGTCGAGGGTCATAGAGACGACAACTTAAAGACTTACTTTGTGTATATTTATCGCGTTTTGAATGTGTTGAAAAGAAACCAACTCGACTCGACTCGACGACGAAACCGAAATCTAGCTGCGTCTACAAACGAGACTCGGAAATGTGTTACATGCTCGAAAGCGGCTGGGTGCCCCGAAGGGAAAAGTACTTTATTGTTGAACTCGTTTAAACGTATTAATTTGTAGGTTTGTATGCGGTAAGGCGATGCAGCACACGTTGTAACCGAAAGCTATTTAATTTGAACGAAAATGAAAATGAAAATACAAAAGTTACGTTGTGTAGTATAAAAATTCAAAAGAGAAATGTACAATGTGTGTGCGTACGTGTATTTACATTTGGATGGATGAAATGTCATGTCGCTTCGAGCACTCTGCTTACGTATACTTTTACCCATATACCGAACTTATCATCTTTTTACAAGTGTTGGCTTTGTTTTTGGTCAGAGTTGGCTCAACAGGAAACAAGGTCTTACTGAGGGGAAGCTGTTGGTTGTGGTGAAGTTTTATAAGATTGTGACTGCGAAACCCGTCTGGAGAAAAGCTCGGTGATGTAATTAGAACGAATTTTTTTTCCAGTCGTCACGTCACGTGTTGAGCATTCTTTTCATTCATAATCGTAGAATTTTTCTGGTATTTTATTTCGTTTCATTTTTTGAGTTATATATCAAAAATTAGTAAAAATTCAATAGTACTAAGTTTTCGTTATGATTTGTGAAAGGAGGTTGGGGTGATGGTTAATGATTTGAAAAAAAATCAAATATCGTCTTTTTTTTACTATCTACAAAATTGATTTTTTTTTTAATCTTGCAATTTTTATTCCATTTTGCTTTGATGAACGACTTTCAGATTGCTGTGTAATTGGACTGTATTTTTTATTCAAGATTTGTAGGTTTATCGAAAGACTCTTTTGAGAAGCTAAGACCGGTGGAAAAAGATCCCCCTGTACTCCTACTCCTCCTCCTCCTCACCTTCCCTAAACCTCGGGCCTGTTGGTGAGTCGAATTGATGAAACGAGTAGGCGAAGATGCGTACAATTGAATTTTTGAGAAATTAATCAAATGAAGAAGTAAGATTATTAAAATTGATTCGAGAAAAAATTCACTATTTTATGGAAAATACTCAATTTTTTGAGTCAGCTAGAAAGGGAGGAAGTGATAAAGCACAGGCATTTTAACTTATTTTTGTGCCGAACCCTGAAAAAAAATACCGAAAAGTTGAATTTTCCATCCTCGTAAAAACCAATACCATAATAGGCTGTTAGATGAGGAAATATTTTATCCAAAAGCTATAGTGTGATAAGTGCAGCCATTTGCCTTTTGGTTTTGTTACGCATTCATAAAGGAACAATTTTTCAACACATTTGTGATTTTTTATCTCGTCACAATACAGTCGGAATTCGGTGTTTTGGTGAGGGGGAAAGAGCTCCCAGGATGGTAAACAAAAAAAATTGAATGAATATTTACATTTAAGCTGGTTGAAAATGTTTTTGTTTGTTTGGGGGGGGGGGTGAGAAATTAAAACATATAAATGCCTGAGCAAAGCAAGGTCCAAATTTTGAAACAAAGAAAACGTATTTTCAAAGGAAAAAAGGCGCATTTTTCGTTTTAGCTCCAATTTTGTAGACTTTGCGAGAAAAAAGATTCAAGGTTTTTAGCAGAATTGTTTCAAAATGTTACTAAAATTTCAATATTTTCATCAATTTTCATGGTGTTCTGGGCACGTTTTAAAAATTTATTTGGTTTTAAAAAATTTTCAATAATTTGTTCGATATTCATCTTGCACTAAATAACTTTCTGAGGTTCATAATTCAATATCTGGGAAGAGTTAGACCCCCTGCACCACCCTTAAATCCACATATGCATGTTGACATGAATATTTAATAAAAAAATAAAGAAATAGAAAAATTTTAAAAGTAACAGAAATTTAAAAAATTGAATAATTAAAAACTAAAAAAGTCAAAAAAAAATAAAAAAACTGAAAAATGATAAAAATAAAAAAATTACAAATTACAAATATTAAATAATATAATAATAATGAAAAATTTAAAAATTTGAAAAATGAAAAAAAATTGATGTCTCTTGCATTTTATGTCAAAATTTTGACGCTGATGTCTAATTAAAAAATTAAAAAATTCGAATAATTGTAAAAATTCAAAAATAAGTTTTTAATTTTTGATTTGAAGTTTTTGATAAAGAATTTGTAATGATGGATGATTGTCTTATTTTGCTGGGAAATGATTCAATCAAATTTCAAAATGGAGTAACGAGATTTAAAGATTTTGATCAAAAACTTGCAATCAAAGATGATTATGAAAAATTTTAACTTTAACATTTTATGTTAAAATGTTGAGACATCCATGATCTAGAATTTTTTCCTAGAAGGGAACAATGCCTTAGTTTTTTTCGACATCATATCCTGTTAGCACTTGCGGTTTGGAAGGGGAGGGGTGAGACACGTCCATTGAGTCCAAAAAACTAGCAAAATTTATATATTTATGCTGATTTTTTTTGTACAGCTCTTGAAAATGCACGTTTGGATCGTTAAGGAAGTTCAGTTTTTCAAAACTTTGCTCTTGTCTCGTATTCATTTTTATAAATTTAGACCCAAAAAATGTACGCAGACAAAATGGAATCCCTTTTCTTTGAGCTATTTTTGGCTATGTCACTAGATTGGGAATTGACGAAAAAAAATTGAAACAATATTTTGGCACTCCGACAATATTCCAAAATTTTCAAAATTTATGGATAAGCCTGATTCGTTCATCTTAGCCACATGTATCCTTTAGGATGGAAAAATTAATTCAATTAAATCGATTTTTTTTTTAAATATCATTGACATTATTTGAACTGTTTCGTGCTGAAAATCAATTTATTGATGACATCAACATTATGATAAGCTCAAGAATTTCAGAGAAATTTTCGTAAACTTGGCAAAATTTAGTAACATTTTCAGAATTAAATCTGTGTCGGTGCTGCTGATATTTTTAAAATTTTAATCCAGATGGTTTTGACATGTACAGAGTATTGGTGTGGTGTTAAATATAAACGAAAATTACAAAGCGTCAAGAGTGTTGTTTGATATCAAGTCCGCAGCGAATTACGTAACCTGGTGGATACTACGAGCAGACTTTTGATCGCCTATCATAACGAAGGTATTTTTACGAGGTACGGAAGTAGATGCGGCATACCTTAAAAATCTGGTTATTGTAGCGAAAGAACAAGTGTACATTATAGTTGATTGGAGCTATTACGAAGCAATGTATCAGAATACATATTAAGTATAATATGCGAATAGATAAATAAATGGTGGGAGGATTCTAGGTGTACTTTACTTGCAAGTGCGTTGGCTGAGGAGAAGGAAAAAAAACCACATACGAATAAGAAATACGATCATTCGAAGCGTTTGTTGTTACACCATCGGGCATCCGAACTTCGAACATGGAGGAGTTGGAAGATTCCACCGGAGATGTTGATGGATTTATGGTATGGTCTTCGGGTCTATTAGACCGTCTGCGTTGTGTTGTTATCGGTCGCCATTGCGAGAAAATCGTCCGACTGGTTTTATTTTACAATTTTTTGTGTACGCGTTGTTGTCGTTGTAGTCGTCGTCGTCGTCGTTTGAATAACACGAGACATCGAAAACACAAAACACCTTCTCAGCGTTAGCGTCGAAATGTTGATAAACTCGCGTTCATTTTCACTTATCCATATACCTTACCTACATGGTATTTGTATAAATAAACCTACTCGACGTAAACGTATGACAGTTCGAAATGTGTGGCAAGAAAATACGTATTAAAAGATGAAAAAAATTATACATCTGGACAACTTTATATACTGCAACCTTATCGCGTATGTGGTTATGGTAGCAGATCACCTAAGGTGAGTAAAATATAGGGAAAGCTGGTGTAAATTGAGAAATCCATAATGTCGAAGAAGTTATGGCGAATTCATCGTAAAGACTCGAATGCTGATGGGAGTTTTCGTTCATTACGGTTTAATGATAGCTAATGCAGTATACCAAGTAATACGATGTAAAAATTAATCGATTATGAGTACATCGAAATGATATACATGTGAAAGAAATTAGAAATCATTTTCAAGATTTCCCCGAAATTGATTATGTTGTGACTGGTGAGCTTACTTTAAAGAAACGATTTCAAATCGAAGACGATTCGATAAATACATATGATAAACGTTGACGCGAACGTCACAATAAATCGACGTTACACGTCATTATCATTAATTAAACACTTATTACGAATGAGTAAATTTATTGTAAAACATTTACACACGTTTGTGGTGTTGCATTTATTACCATTTGTTCATCGTTTATTGTACGGACGACGAAATCTAAAGTTTTTGTTTTTGTTTTTTTTTTTCATTTCTGTTGCAGGAACGTAGAACGCTGAAAATGTTGCCGGTTAAAGATTGATAAAGTGAATTTATGGTGGCGAAATATGCCGCGAGTAATATTTTCCGGAGTTTTATTATACATTTTGGTCGTCTCACGAACTCAAGGATACAGCCTGAAGTATCATGACCCAGCCAAGGTGTCGTATTCAATTGGTAAGTCGATTATGAATGAAATATTTTTTTATATTTAATATATTTATATTTTGAGTATAATCTTGATCGAAGTGTAAAACTCGAAAGGTGCGTGTGAAATATTGAGAAATTTTTTGATGTTTTTAACTGCTTCGAATTTGATATTGGTACACAGAAAAATGATAATTATTTTTATTTTCTATCTGATAGATAGTAGTAGGGTGGGCTGAATTTTTTTTTTTCGAAATCTGTAGAAGGCCCTCAAAATAGAACGGTGAAAAATTCAAATTTTCAACACAATTTTTTGAACTTGCACAACTAACTCAAAATTTGCTTATTTTCAAAAATTTTCAAGCAGTCGAGAAAATTTTTTTTCCAAGAATAAAATTTTATTGCTATATTAATATTTGTACTCAAAATTATCATCGGTGCAAAAATGCAACTTTTTGCTTTTTTTCATGATTTTTTGAAAAACTGTGTCTGTTGATTTTTAGGTCTTCAAAATACAGGTGATATTCATCTATTTTTCAACATTTTTTTCATGATTTTTGAAATTTAAAAAAAAAAATTTTCTGCACAATTTTTGATATTTTTTGACCTATTTTTTTCATATTTTAGATCATTTATAATCCATTTTTCAAATTTTTTTGTGATTTTCAATTATATTTTCTTCACTTTGTTCAATTCGCTGCTCAAATTTCGATGTTTTTCAACAATTTTTACCATGACTTTGGTCAATTTTCACCCATTTATCAATATTTTTTTGTGGTTTTTTGATCGATTTTTTTTTCAACTTTTCAGCCATTTTCATCAAGTTTTTACTCAACTTACACCCAATTCCCAACATTTTTTCGTAATTTTTATCAATTTTTTGACCTTTTCACCCATCTTTATCAAATTTTTACTCAATTTTCTATGATTTTTAACGATTTTTTTTTCTTATTTTAGATCATTTTTCACTCATTTTTGAATAATTTTTTCATTATTTTGATCAATTTTCTTTCCTTTTTATCCGTTTTGTTCAGTTTTTTTCTCAAACTTCCGAGTTTTATAACGAATTTCCTTTCGGATTATGGTAATGTTTACTCGTATTTCAACATTTTTTTATATTTTTGATCGATGTTTTTGAACTTTTTAGCAATTTTTATCAAATTTTTACTGAATTTATACTCTATTTCCAACATTTTTTCGTAATTTTTATCCATTTTTTTGAACTTTTTACCCTTTTTTTTTATCAAATTTTTACTCGATTTTCTACGATTTTAAAAGATTTTTTTTCATACTTCAGATCAATTTTCGCCCATTTTTCAACATTTTTATCAAAGTGTTACTCAATTTTTAATGATTTTTACCATTTTTTTTTTTTTTTTTTTTTTTTTTTTTTTTAGATTTTTTTTTACTCTTTTTTTAACCTTTTGTTTTTTCCCTTTTTTTTTTTTTTTTTTTTTTATGTATATCTTAGATTATTTTTTACTCAGTTTTGAACCATTTTGTTCAATTTTTTTCTCAAACTGCTGAATTTTCCAACGAATTCGTTTTTAGGTTATGTCAATTTTTACTCATTTTTCAACATTTTTTCGTGATTTTTCGATTATTTGACCAATTTTTGTCATTTATCGAAATTTGAGCGAAGAATTGAACAAAACAGGCAAAAAGTGACGAAAATTGATCAAAAAAAAAATCACGAAAAATGGGTGAAAATTGACCTAACATATGTAAAAATTTTTAAAAATCATCAAAAATTGATCAAAAACACGAAAAAATGTTGAGAAATGGGTGAAAATTAAGTTTAATCATGAAAAAAATCGTTAGAAACATCAAAGTTTAAGCAAAAAACTGAACAAAATGGGCAAAAAGTGAAAAAATTTGATCGGAAATCACAAAAAATGTTGGAAGAAAACGGATTGTAAATGACTTAAAATATGAAAAAAGTGATTTAAAAAAAACTTTATGCCAATTTTTATTCATTTTTCAACATTTGTCCATGATTTTTCATCGATTTTTAGCACGTTTTTCCTTTTTCTATCAAATTTTTACAGAATTTTAGGTGATTTTTAGCAATTGTTTTTTATATTCTAGGCCAATTTTTGTTCAAATTTCGAAGATTTTTTACAATTTTTTTCATTTTTTAGGTCATTTTTCTATGATTTTGATCAATTTTCTGTACTTTTCGTCCATTTTCATTGAATTTTTACTCAGATTTGTATTATTTTTAACGATTTCTTTCATAATTCGAGTCAATTTTGCATCCACTTTCATTAATTTCCCCTTAATTTTCAATGATTTGCAACGGCTTTTCTTTTCATGATTTAGATCAATTTTCACCTATTTTTCGACAAATTTTTGTGATTTTTGGTCAATCTTCCGCATTTTCTCTCCATTTTTCTCTTCCTTCTGCAAATTTTGTCCCACTCATACGAGCCTAATCTGGCTGCTGAATTTGGGCGATTTTTGGCCAGTTGTTTCTTTGTCATTGACGTTACTTGCGAAAGAGAAAAATCGAACTAGTTAATGAAATTGTAGTGTTTGAAAATTTTCAATTTTTTAATACCATTTTGATGAACTTGATAATGTGGAAAATTGAAGCTGATTTTTTATTCTACTAAAAATCTTTCATTGATATAGTTTATGTGGGTGATGACGAAGAAAAAATTATCTCGTATAAAATTTCTCATTGAATTTTGTCAACTTTTGCGTCCCAAAGTCCACGGTTTTTGATTAAATCTACCCATCGGTGTGGGGAAAAAAAGTGTAAAATAATGAAAAATAGTCAGAAAATTTCACTCTGTCTATCGTTGTGAAGCTGTACAGTGCGACAAAATTACCCATTAATTATTGGTACGTACATTTTACGAGGACTTCGAGCCAGTTAAGTTATTACTTATCGCGTCGTTAATATAATAAAATACCGTTAATATAAACAGTCGTTTACCTACCGGAAATGACACCTGTAGATACTATAAATACTTTTCTAATTAATGACAATTAATTTCCGACCATGTGCTTCGTTTGGAACTATATACCTAGTTCTTTTTACGATCGTGGAAAGAATGAACAATCGAATAATAATGTATTAATTTGAAATGAAACCTATATAAAAATAAAAAAAAAAGAATAAAAAATCGTAAAAACATAAATAGCGGAATTGGGCCAAATGAATAAAACATTTTTTTTCCCATCTTCTTTCTCTTTCGTTCGTTGGTTGTTCTTAATTCATTCACATACCTATATATAAATTATAAATGCACAGCATCATTGAAGAAGAAAAAATAAAAAGCTTTTAGAATTAATATTTATTGAAGTGGGTGTTAATTACGTAATTAAAATACCCGTGGACTAATTAACGAGGTTCTCCAGAGTTTATTGTGAGGTTTTTTTTTGCGCATTTTATCGTTGGGCCAAAAAAAAAACCAAAGAAGAAGAAAGGGTACCTAACCTAATCTCTTTTGTCGTAGCAAGCTGATTAAAAATTGCGCTACGTGGTGTATTGTTTTTCTTTTTTTTTGTCTCTCTGTCTCTCTCTCTCTCTTTCTCTCTTTCTCATTCGCATAGGGTCAATTTTTTTCTATTCTTTTTTGTTTCCTATGTATGCATATATACGTACTACGTGTACTTGATCGTCGTGTGCATGGTGAAATAGATATGGGATGACTGTTGCGGTCGATGATATGTCAACTGTGAAATGGGCTGCTGTTCTGTGGTAACTTATTATATATTAAAAAGCAACCGCGGAACCGTTGTTGTTGTTATTGTTGTATGTCTATGTACGCCAGTGATATCAGTCTACCAGCGATTTAGTATTATTATACGTGTAGAGAAACTAGAGTATTGAAGATAGAAATAATAATATTAATACGAGCAATATGTGGTGTGTGTGCATCTCTCGGTTTAGTTTCACCTCTATCGAGTCGACTTTTCGTCTTGAAAATGTACTCGTTCGTACGTTGTCAAGTGTGCGGTAACAGAAAGCTGGTGTGAAAAGTTTTCCAATATAATTACTATGAAAGTATTGTTTGTTTACGGTAAACCATAATGTATTAAATTAATCGACGTGATGAGTATTGAAAAACGATTGCGGTGTGAAAGTGACATAAGAAAGTACCAATAATTTTTTATCACAGTCAAACTCACATCAAGTGAAAAATTTTCGATCGTGGAAAAAAAGAAATTTAATAACGTCTGATAATATTAAAAATATTCTAAATGATTTCCTTGAGCCTTGAAAAGAATTTCGTATCTCTCCTTCTTAGTTATTTATATTCCGACCACCAGCTAACGTAAGATGATAAATCTTTTCATTGAGAACCCCCGAATCAAATAAATGATGACAGTCTCAATTTTCGAATTTATTTTCAACATTTTTGATGAATTTTTACATTCTGTTTTGGACAATCTAGCTACTTTGAACTTCTGCTTTGTATGATTATTTTTTTCAAATCGAAAATTACTTTTAAAGAAAGATTTTATTTTTTCTGATTAAGAGGGCGATGGAAGGGGAGGGGGAAGGAATATGTATGAAGCATATATTTCATTTTTTACTGGTTCAAGTTGTAGAAATGATTCAAATTGTGTTGTGTGTCTCGTGATACATGTTTTCAACCTTGAATGAAAAAATTTATCAACGCACGTACAAGGTGTCCAAAAAAGTACGAAAAAAGTTTTTTCCTCCCAAAAAAAAAAAAACAAGTGAAAAGGGTATGTTCTGATTGGATACTTTCGATAGTACACTTTAAAGTGGTTTTCTTGAATATTACATTTTTGAAACCAGTTCAGTAGTTCGCAACCGGTTTTCAAAAATATCCAAAAAATTGAAGTTACAAAAAAATTTTTTAAATAAAAGTAGTAGAACTTTAAACACTGATTATTTTTTGTCCTACAATTTTTTCCCCAGCTAGAATCGGAGAGGAGATATAGCTTCAAAAAGTAAGGAATGGCTCGGCTTTCCCGAGGTATATTGCTCTTGTGAGACAAGATGGAAAAAAATTCTTCGAACGAAAAATGACTTGATTTTAGTGCTCTACAACCTGCATTCGAAATTTCTTTCATATCTCGACTTTTTTGAAGTTTTGAAATTTTTGAATATTCAGTTTGTCACTTCTTGTAACCGGTTTCTTCCATGAATTGAGAAGATAATAGAATTGAGCTCTCAGAGAATAAAAAAAGGAGCACTCTGGGATGTTTTTTCTTTAGCAGTGGTTGGGGTACAGTGAATAGCTGAAACCTCCAAAAGGGCCATTAAAGATCTATACTAAATTTGCATACCAAATTTTAACTCGCTAGGTCAAATCGTAGGGGAGTTATGCGAGGAAAAAACTCAAAACATAAGAAAAACCGGCAAAAAAACTACATTTTTGAGACTGTGAGGGAGGGGTGGGGTGCAATATGGCTGAAGAATCGAAATCTCCAGAAGACACATCTAGGACCTATACTAAATGTACGTTCGAAATTTCAACTTTCTAGATCAATTTGAAGGGGAGTTATGCGAAGATCAAACCAAAAAGCGTATCAATGGCTTCTACAAAATTTACATATCAAATTTCAACTTCCTACTCAAATTGCTGAATTTGGAGGAGAGATAGGAGAGAAACAGCCCTTTTTCAAGTAAAGAAGGGGTAAAACCGCAATATCTTCCATCCCAATTGACCTAGGAGGCTGATTTTTGGATATGTTAAACAACTTTGGATTGCCCGTTGATTGGCTCAAATAGGAACTGTTTTTCCGATTTTTAACCCGCAGTACCTCCTCTCCCGAGCATAACTGAATTCAAATCCGCCATCAGTCTTGATTTTTCGAATTTGATCGATTTTCGTTGGTGTCGAGCTGAGCAAATCATTTTTGGTTTCGGAGAGAAAAAGTGCAATGAAAGAAAAAAAAATGAGCTAAATGAAAATAAATGTCTAAAATCACCAAAAATTGTAGTAATGATCTTTCAAGATGTCAAAACGGATTTCGTTGATTTTCTTCTTCCCTCCCCCCTCCTCATCAACTGTCGTAGGTTGATAAATGAGTCATATTTTGTCTATCACTTTTTTATATATATACCAGCGTGAGGTGATATTACCTTCAGAAAGTTAAGCAAGGCCTCACTTCTCTGAGGAATAACTCCTCTCCGGTGTTAGATAGAGAAAAAATTGTGTGATGAAAAATAATCAATGTTTAAAGTTCTACAACTTTTATTTGAAAAAGTTTTTTGTATGTTCAATTTTTTACGAATTTTTGATGACTGGTTGCAAATAACCAAACTGGTTTCAAAATTGAAAAATTCAGAAAAATCACTTTAATGTGCATAATCGAAATATGAAATTCAAATCAAAAAGTACCCTTCGCTTTTGATTTTTTTGAAAAGAAAAAAAAATTTTATATGCCTTAGGACACCTTGTATATGCGCCAGAAATTTTCTTCACCTTGTTTGAAAACGCTCGTCATGAGGCATACAGCATAGTTTCAATCATTTCGCTAAATCACATGAGTAAAAAAATAAAACGCACGATCACTTATTTTCTGAATCGTACTGTAAATAGGTAAACTTGAGTAGGTATTGGTATAATTTGAAGTCAATAATTTTGAATCGATGAAAGTAATGAGAATAAATTTAACACCAACTTAATCGTGTCCCATTCATCTGTTACCTTTTATTAAATTAATGATTTTTTAATCGTTATACTTTTACGATTCAATTCTGCTGACGAATATGTATAAGTCTAAGGATCAACCATCAATGTTTGATTCAAATTCGCTTGTATATGTGTCTACTTGTCCTCTGTACTCGTACCTATTCATATCTCTCCTACTTTACCAACGAACTCTTCAGAGATAAGAAAATATCGCATACCTTTCCAAATATTCCCGCTTATCAGTGTATCATTGCAATGCATGCATTATCTATTGTTCTTCTACGTAATTAAAAACAAAAATAATATTATTCCCTATACCGATGGACGCTGCGATTACAATACTTACTGACCAGTTAGCACGTACTTTTATCAAAGGAAATATTTAAACGATGAGTACAACGATACAATGTGTCTTTTTTTAATCATTTATTAATCGTCGACTTCGACATCGACATTCCAACACGAAGTCCTATTTAAAATGGAGTATAAAATGACACGACACGATCGTTGATTGTTCGAATTCGAGATAGTTAAAATTTTTATTTTGCATTAGTCCAATCCTACGATCATTACGTTTATCACTGATTTCCTTTTTTCTTTTTTTGAAAAAGGAAACCAATTTCTCGTATTGTATGATTTAATAATAAAAATACATTATGCAGAATGGAATGTTCGTGGTGTATTTTTAGTGCACGTAGGAGTTGAATTGAACATAGTGTTTTTAGCATGATTTTCTATGCCATATTGTCGATGAAAACCAGGCTATTACAGTCTATCGACCAATGGAGGTTGAGGAAGGCGGAATACCAACAAAATCCGTTTTGGGGTCTTACAAGACCATTAAGACGATTTTTAGCCATGTCAGATATTAATTTTTATTTATTATTATTTTTTTTTAATACATTTATTTTATTTCGAACATTAAAATCATTTGCTTTGCTCTATACCGACCAAAATCGTTCCAATTCGATCAATCGACTCCGTTTGGCAGCACATTAGATATATACGAGTACAGATGAACTTGGGTAAAAATTCAGTTATGCCCCAATTTGGGGAAGGGGGTGCTGACGGGTCAAAAACACAAAAATTGCCCCTTTTCGAGCCAATTGATAGAGAATCAAGAGTTGTTTTACATACCCTAAAAATCGACCTCCTTAGTCAATTAAGAAGGAGTTATGAGGGTTTTCCCCTTTATTACCTTGAAAAAGGGCTGCCTGTCTCCCCACTACATTGAGCCGGGCAGTTGAAATTCGGTAAGTAGATTTAGTTGCGGTTCTAGATGTGCTTTTTGGGGGACCAGACTTTTTAGCTCCATTGTACCTCCTCACAGCCCCAAAAAAAGAGGTTTTTTGATAGGTTTTTCTCATTTTTTTCATTTTTTAAGTTTGTTCCTCGCATAACTCCCCTCCAAATGAAGCTAGGAAGTTGAAATTAGGTATGTACATTCAGTAGGGGCCCTACATGTGCCTCTTGGGGGTTTCAACCTTTTAGCCCTATTGAACCCTTGCTACCCGCAATGCTGATTAGGAATAAAGCATCGTGTTCGATTCTCACGTTTGTAATATGTCAAGAAAATCAGGCTGAAAAAGCATCGCTTTGAGATGCTTTTTTTTCAAGTAATACTTACCCAAAAATTACGAAAGTTTTAATTTGTGAAGGTAGGCTTGTGTTGCAGTTATTATACTACACGTGTAAAAGCGATCATATGGTGTGATGTGAACTTCGAATGGAATGACAACTGAGGGTAAAAAATAGTATTATAAAACTATGTGTATTTTATTTTATATTCTTTTCTTTTTTTTGGAAACAAGAATTTAAAAAGGCAAATAAAACCAGATTGAAGGAAAAAGCTCGCGTGATATACAAGTATTATAGACAATACATGTAGATAAATGCTTTATGTATGTAGATAGTACATTGTATTTATACGTAATCGTTGTATAAAAAGTTTTATACGAGAGGCGAGGATGATAGGGGTATGTACTATATACACGTACACGTACAGTAAGCAAAATATTATGTTGAAAACCTTAAAAACATAGGTACATATTATACACACATACACAATGTATATATTCAATGTAGGAAAAGGAAGAAATGAAAAAGAGGAAAAAAATACGAAGTGTTAATATCGGCGATAAACAAACGAACATAGGAGCTATTAATAATAAAGTTTAATTTTTTATTAAACGACTACATAATATTGTAGGTATACAATATACATACATTTATGTATGTATTTGATGATGATGATGATGATGATGATGATGGTGGTGGTAGTGATCATGATGATACGATGAAAATGAATGTGTAAGTACATACGTATACTTACATGTAAGACGTAGGTATACATAAATCGTATACTATATAATTTTATTAAAGAAGTTTTTCTTTTTATTTCCGCATTTAGCGAGGTAATTTTTTTTCCTTCATTGAATCGATTGGTTGATAAGGTATGATGTATGTGATGTATGCGTTGATGATATTCTACGATTATGCGTAATATACTATGTATACCAGGTGTCCTAGTTTCGATTGGCTAATCGACATGTGATGAAGATATAAAAACGGTAGACTGTACCCTATAATCATTGGAGTAAAAAAACATCGTGGTAGTGCCTCAAAAACATCTTGTAATTATTTTAATTATTTAGTGATTTTTCCTACGGTCTGTACTAGATTTCTTCTTCATTTTACGTTACGTTAATGTGTACTTTTAGATTCTTTCATTTAGAATTTTCTTGGCTGAGGAAAACTTCAACTTGGTAATTCGTCGAGGTGTAGGTTAATTTTAGAATAAATAATCAGCATTTACCCTCCCTCCCCCGCCCTTCTCACGGTATATGTAGAAATGTTACTAAATCTTCATTGTTAAGATAATGTACGTATGTAAGGGTTTTTCCTATATTCCGAAGTTACCTATATGAATACGATAAGAGATAGCAATGTTCGTTACTAGATAAAATATATTATTTATTCCTCTGGTTAACTTGCTCATGTACGTATCGCTCTCTCTTTAACATTCATGCTAAAATTTAGCTCTTTGGCTCAATTTGGGACGAAGTAGAGTTGGACGAGGAGCCGACTCGAAAAATTATTTTTTAGAGTTATGAAGGGGTGCGATAGTGGTGCAAATTCAAAATTCCTTTAGAGGTACTCAAGAGACCAATCTTGACTTTTTCTGGTGAGAGGGGTGTGCGTGAAAACTACTCCGACTTCCCTATTTCATTCTAGTAAAAGTACTTTGTAATCCCTCACTCGAGGAAAGTGGCAAATTGAACAATTCTCGATTAAATTTCATCCAAAACTGTCAATTTTCCAAAATTTCAGCGAAAGTAAAACTGGATGAAAACTAACCTAACCTAATCTAAAACCCACATTTTTCAGGTTGTAAAAAAGTGCAACCGGGCAAAAAAGGTAGAACCACTAAAAGCAGCATTTCGGGTATTTCACTAAGGCGATTTAATTTAATTTTTTTTCGAAAGTTGGAGAGGGGCAGTGAAAAAAAGTTGTGAAACGACGTCAAAAGAACATGGTAACAATTTTGGGTCTCTAACTTGAACCTTACCTCACCCCCTTTTGATTAAAAATTTCAAAATTTACACGAAAAATCAAAAAAAAAATCTGATTTTGTTGGTACCAACGTGTCATAGTGGACCATATAAGACTGAAAAAAAACTTTTCATAATTTTTTTACTTCTCAAGGGTCCCAAAACTAAGTTTGAAAATGAAATTTTTTTTTAATATTTCGAATTATTTTGAAGTGACAAAGCAAAAAAAAAAAAATCTTCCATTTATTATATCATAAAAATGACGAGATTTTGTATTTTTACTTCGTTACATTGAAAAAATTTCAATTAATTCATTTTCTCCATTTTTAAACACAATTTTAGAACCTCTGAAAAGCAAAAAAAAGTGCGAAATACTTTTTTTTGGTATCATGTGGTCTACTATGACACGCTGGTACTAAAACAATCGTAAGATAAAAACAATTTTTTTTTGATTTCTATGTAAACTTTGAAATTTTAAATCAAAAGTGGGCTGGGGTAAGAACCAAGTTAGATACCCCAAAGTTTTGCCACGTTTATTTGACGTGATTTCGTAACTTTTTTCCATACATCCCTCTCGCCCATTTTCGAAAAAATCATGAAATTGAAATGTCCTAGATTTACTACACCTAAATTTCGAATTTAAACCCCAACATCTTAATTTTGGCGAAGAGGTATGTGAAAATTGGTCTTTTTTCCAAGGTCAAAGAGGGAAAAGCAATCATATCTCTTTTCGTAATTAACCTAGGAGGCTGATTTTTGGATATGTTATACAACTTTTAAGTATCTATCGATTGGCTTGAAAATTAACGGTTTTCGGTATTTTTGCCTCTCAGCACTCCCAGCCCCAAATTTGGGCATGACTGAATTTTAACCCAGGGTCATCTCCACTCATTTTGTATCTAATCCGCCTCTAATTTATGCCTACTCGTCAAATTTCAGCGATTTTTGATTGATATTGAAGCGCGTAAATTATTTTTGTCTCTGTGGAAAGGAGCGATGAGGAACTGTATAGTAACAGTATGGGTACATATTGGAGTGAAACAGCTGAAACCAACAAAAAAGGCACACCTAAGACCTATATCAAATCTGCGTACCGAATTTAAACTTCCTAGCCCAATTTAGAGGGTAATTTTGCGTGCGACGAACACAAAAAAATAACAAAAACCGACCAAAAACACACTTTTTCTGAGCTATGAGTAGGTACAATGGGGCTGACAAGTTGACAATCCCAAAAGGCACATCTAGCACTTCTACCACTTCTACATCTCCAATTTCAGCCTCCTAGCTCAATATGAAGGGTAGATATGCGTGGGACAAATTCATAAAATGTGAAAACCGACCCAATAAAACACATTTTTGGGGCTCTTAAGAGGTGCAAAAGGTACGAAAAGTTGAAAACCCTCACAAACAGCACATTTATGGTCCGTATTAAGTCTACGTATCAAATTTCAACTTTCTTACTGAAATTGGACAGGAGATAGAGTAGGAACAGCCTATTTTCAAGATCAAAAAGGGAAAAGCCCTTCCCCTACCGTTCCCTCTCAATTGATCCAGGAAGCTTATTTTCGTATGTATTATGCAGCTTTAGATTCTCTATCGATTGATTTTAAAAGGAACGATTTTTGCTCTTCAGCACCCCCTCTCCCAAGTTTAGGCGTTAATGAATTTTCACCCTTGGTTATCCCCACTAATGTGTTTCTAACCCGCCACCAGACTGAGCCTACTTACCGAATTCGAGCGATTTTGGCAGAATAAATGATTTTAGTCTTAGAGTATAAACATATTAAAATAAAAAAAAATGATAAATAAATAGATAAAAATAGAAAGGAAAAAATATCTGGCATGGCCAAAAATGGTCTTAATGGCCTCTTCTAGTATCTTGACTTGTATTTCGTTGATTTCTCCCTCCCCCCCTCACCCTCCATTCTCTTATACAATATGACTTGGAAAATCAGACCAAAAATACAAAAAAAAAATACAAAAATATCAGTATGCTGGCGGGGGACCCCCTCCCCATTTATCGTGTAGGGATAGCTTTTAATAGTCTGATTTTTCTTCGACAATTATAATGAAGAGAAAATCTGGCTAAAAATATCACGACCTTTGTTACCTTGAAGGAATTTTTTTTTCTTTAAATTTCGAACATTTTTGCCCCTTAAAATTCGAAATAGACCACATATCTAGATATGTTTTCGAACTGATCTTTTAGAATTGGATAAATTTTACGTTGGCTTGACTCACGTTCACATGTCCATCCATAAGTTGGGAGTTGGGACACCATGTATGTATTTCTACTTATGTATGAGACATTTATGTAAGTTTACGAAGCATAGATAGTTACGATGGCTTTTTTATTTTGCTTTTGGTTATTACACGATTATCATAATTATGTAAAATCGTCGTAGGTCTAGGTACGTCTACGTGTGTTACATGCTTGGTAAGGAAGGTATGTCTATATGTAGATGAACTGATCGTAGGTGTTCATGTGTATTAAAATATCGCCATGTGCGCGAGATAGATACGACGATAACGTGGTAAATTTTTTTTTTATTACAAACATATATCGTAACCGGTTTTTTACGTATATGTTTGATGTATGCGTCTGTGTGTGTATGTATTTTTTTTTTTTTTTTTTTTTTTTTTGGCACGCTATGGGACGAATATTTGGCCAATTTTTAGCGTATACTGATCCTATCGATGGTTATGATCTTGAAATTTTGGGTGATTAAGAGACTACGCTCTTTATGGCGGTTAATTTTTAATTTTTTTTTCACCTTTTATTTTTTACTTTGCGCGCACACACGATACAATGGTGTTTGCTGATTTATCTAATCATATTTTTGCGGTTCGTATGTATTTGCTATTATTAAAAAATTATCGAAAGACTCGACTGTATACGCAGTTCGGTTATCTTATTTCGCTTGTCTGGATGTACCAGCATTGTGATGCTTAATTTGCATCAATTTGCTAGCATCAACGGGGTGTGAAAATAATACGCTCTTACGATGCCAGCTTATAATATAAAATACATACGTTGCGTCTTTAATTTTTCTATTCATACCGCACTGTGAGCCTTTCCCATGTAAACTGAATGTGTGTAATGTGAAACATGACGCGTTGGCTGTAGTTTCCTATATGTAGACCTGAGAGTGTCATTTTTCGCTGATGATGTTAAAGTTACGAGTAACGAAGTTGATTCGTAAGAGTAAATTAATTATTATAATTCGATTAGAAGAAATACTTACGTATGTACGAGTAGCTTGACCATTTTGTCGAGATCGTAATGTACATTTTATCCATCGCTGTTCAACTGGCTGATGACAAAGCTAAACTATTTTTATATCATTGATACATACTCAGGCTACAAAATGACTATGCTTGTGGAATTAAAACGTGATGAGTATTGTGCGTGAATCACGACGTTGCTCACTGCTCAGGTTTCAAGGTGAGAAAACCGACGAATGCCTGGTGCGTTGCTAAATTTAAAAGGAAAATGTTGTATTGATAAGAAGAGGTGGATGTGAAAATTCGAGATCTGGTATACAGAAGCGTTGCTGGTGAATTGTCGGATGCAGAGAGGCTAATTATGGGGTTGGATGCAATCATTATGTAGTAAGGGTGAAAGGGAGAGGAGGAATTGATTTCCACTATGTTGCTACCGCGAAGTTGAAAATTGGCTTAAACTGTTGAAGTGACATGGAAGACTTCAAGTGATGGTAGTTATTTTGTGGAAGGGAGAAGGAGTAGGTTATTTTCGTATATGAACTTCGATCATTGGTACAATTAAATCCTCAAAAAAATTTGTTTACCACCATTTATGTGATTTTTCAAATGTGAAACACTGTTGCTATTTCTTTCTCGCTTCTTCTTTACATTTTTCAAGTAATTGACCAATCAATTAGATATGAAAAATTAAACTAGGTGAGTTTGAAGTTGGAATTTGGATGCTATTAGATTTTGTCCTGCTTTGGTACATTTCTTTCTTCTCAATGCCTAAAAGATTCGAATAAAAATGATTTCTAGCTTTTTCCCCCATAGAATTAAGCATATGCTATCTGAAGTTTTATTTTTTCAAAATTTAAAAATCTGGACGATTTTTTTTTTATTTAATTTTGGTAATTTTTGGTTCCAATTGTCCGACTATTAGAGTAATTTTATTTTCTATTAGCTGCTTCATTAATGATGGTTCAAAGGCCATAGCAGCCTGAGCATAGCAATTTTCCTTTGAATCTTGAAATTAAAATTTTTCAAGGATATCTTTTAAAGTAATAGTGAAATATGATTTTTAAACGTATTCCCAATTTGTTATCTCGTTCCTAAGAGAGAAATAGAGGGAAGTGGGAGGTAATAAAAAATGTACTCCTGGAGAAAGTTTCACGTTTATTTTTTTTTCTCTACAATTTGTTGACTGATTTCTTTCAAACTTGGTATGTAAGTAAAAGTACTTCTGTAAAGTTTTGTGAAATTTTTTCAGATTTTTTGAACTCTGAATATGATTTTTAAATGGACGTTTAGAAGTTGCGGGTGGAGGGGGGAGGGGGACTTGAAGGGTCTCCTTCTTGAACTCTCAATTCAAAAAAATTTTCTGGTATTATTGGAAGTAGTTTACACTTTCGAGAATTTTTTCAACTGTTTTGAGGTGTTCACCTCCTCCACAGCCCTCTAAAAACCATTTTTTCGTTTTGTTAGTTAATTTCTGGCCAGTAAGATGGTTTTTAAATGCGACAAAAGGGGCCTTCATACTAAAAAATTGGAAAAAATTTTGGCAAGCGTGAAATACTTCTAATAATATCCGAAAAATTTTCAGAGTAGCCAGTTCAAAAAGGAGACCCCTTCAAACCTTTCCCATGTTTTCGAAGTTCATTTCAAAATCATATTCAGGGTCCAAAAAATATGAAAAAATTCCACAACACTTTCCCTTGGGTATCTTTACTTTCATACAATGTTTGAAAAAAAAATCGATCTAAAATTCGTGGAGAAAAAAGATCAATTTAAAGTTCAAACACTTCCTTGAAGTACATTTTTCATCACTCCTCCCCTTGCCCCACCATAAGAAAGTCCCTTGATAAATTTCAGTTTCAAGACTAAAGCGTTAATCGCTATACGTGGCCCTAACTTGGATTTTTAATATTCTTTCCTGGCTTCTACGAAATGACCTCAAAAGTATGTGGTAAAAATTTCAGCTCCTCAACTTAATTTTTCAAACTTGTAAAGCTTTTTGAAGATTTTTTTCAAAAATTAATTTTTTATACTTATTAAACTTAAAATGATCATTTTTCGGAAGTTTTTGCCCTTTCCATTTTTTGGGGGTTTTTTAAAACATGTCACTTTTTGCGTTCTTTCACTATTTTCTGAAACGCCATTAAAGAATTTTTTTGAGGAAACCCCTCTCCCCCCAATGATTTTTGGACATTAACTTTAAATGATTACGCGCAATATTTTTATTTTATCGCCCGCAGATAATTTTTCAAAGTCACTCAAAAAAAAGGTCTTTTTTATTATTTTTTTAAAATAAATTTGTTAAAACTTGAGAAAATGATTTTTTGATAAAAAAATCATCGCAAGGGACACATTTCATCTATTTTAGACTCTCAAAGGCAATTTTTCTTTTTTTTTGAACCATTTGTACTGTGTTTTTTTTTATACTGGAATACCATTGAAAACCCCTGAAAAGGGCAAAATTGAGGAAAACAGATCTTAAATGGACGAAGGTGAATGTACTCAGTTTATTTGACCAAGGATTTACTGAAAAAAAATTTTTATGTGAAAAAATTCTTTAAAAAAACACGTACCCCTGAAAAATTGTCTATGAAGAATAAAACTGATGTTCTGAATCCATTTCAGGAAGGCGTTTACCAAAAAACATTTTCCTTCGTGATTTTTCCAAAAAAATCACGGAAAAAACGCAAAAAGTGACATTTTTAAAAAACTCACTGAAAGAATGGGAAATGGTAAAAATTTCTCAATAATAATTATTTCATGTTCAAATGTAAAAATTATAATAATCCCATTAAAAAAAAAAAAATTCAAAAAATATTTTATTTAATTTTTTTTTTAGTTTTTGAAAATTTTTGAATTTGGAGTGAATTTTGCAAGTTTAAAATTGAGTTGAGGAGCAGAAATTTTTACCATATCGTCTGGAGGCCATTTCACAACTATTATGACCCAGCCTTTGGCAGGTGTTCAAAAGAAGCAAAAATTGAGCCTACATTAGTGTACAATAATTTGTTCTCGTGCTACGTCCTTTAGGGAGACTTTGGTACTTGTCTCAACTATTCAACATCATATTGACTGCAGAAATGACCCTAAATTAAAAAAAAAAAAAATTCATTCATATCCATCTATGAAAATGATCCGGGTCCTTTTTGATGACAGGAACCTTGGCTTTTACACTGCTGCTGTGCTAATTCACTCCTGATTGCTGGGCTAATTTTATTAATTAGCTACGGATATTTGCGAAATCTTCAAAGAAATAACGTACGTTAATTCAGAAAGTTCGATAATTAATGAATTTCTCACTGGAAATTACATATTACGCGCACCTGATCAGAAAGTATACCATCTGCTTTGAAATTTTATGGCAATATAAGTCAGCTTCGGGCTTGAGCCCCGTCACTGCTACGTTATGAATTAGATACTCGTATTTTATAAATTTCAAGTGTTCGACAAGCACATCGTAGAAAAAAAGAAAACAGATTGGGTGAGAGGGAAGGGATAAAACACCTCAATGGTAGAAATAAATTCGCTGTCATAATTATCTAAGGTACGTGCATACTTACTCGTACGTACAGATGAATGGTAGATACTTGTTCACGTTTTTTTGTCTATACGTGTGTATCCCTTCGAGCAAGGCCAAAATACTCGTTAGACGAACGTCGAATTAAAAAATAAAAAAATAAAAATAAATGAACGAATGGTAGAAAGGCAAAATAATATGGCACAAAGAACGTAACATAATGGAATTGTCCGGTGTCCATCTTGATGTGCATATATAACTTACTAGCATAAGTGTAGGCAAATTCATACCCCGTTTATTTCCAGTTGAAAAATAATTTTTGAGAAAAAAAAATAATAAAAAGTTTTTGTACATTAATTAAATTGTATATTGCTCGAGTGTTTCAAGTAAGCACGTTCTAGATCGACTGAACGAGTCGAGTCAAATATCATCCTTGACGTATTTTTCGTGAATACTTATGACGATTTGTACTTATAGTATATTCTATTGACCTTACGACTTGTAGTACGTTATGTATGAGATGTATATGCACTTAAATTATTAAATCAGGCCTAGGTTGTTTCATTTTACTGTACCAGTACGTACTGTATTTTCCTTCGCATTAATTTCGAACGCTTATGTTGTCGGCCAGCATGTCCTAATCGAGTACATTTATTTTTGACTTTTGACTTCTGGCCCATAATTTTGATGCTTATAGTAGGACTTCCGTTTGGTTTTTTAAGTTTTCCCGTCCGTCGACCATCTAGCGTATAACGTAATTTATTTGGAAGAGAAGAGGGAAGAAAAGGAACCTATATACATAATTACTCGTACACGCAGAACAAATCTTACATCTTACATAGTGAATTACACGTGCTCGCGGTGATTCGTTCTCGTTTTCTTTTTTCTTTTTTTTTTTCGCTTAATTCATTTTATTTTTAGAATGATATAAGCATAAGATTTTGACCTAGTTCGAGCTTTAACGATTATATCTATGTAGATGTTTGTGATGGTCGTGTGCGTATGAATTTTATTCCAAATGGTTCAAAGCGTTCGATTTCGATTTGATGATGGAAGAGAAGAAGGATGAATGGATCGGAAGAGAGCAGATTGTCGAGTGAAGGATTGATGGATTTTATTGATGATCGGTACGATTTAGGTGACTGGCCAGGACTTGAGGTTATTGTGCAATGCACGGTTACAGTGTAATGTGAAATTGTATTTTACGTGGAATGTTTTCAGACGTTACAAGTGAAATTTGATTTCTAATATCATGAAGATTTTTTTCAATCAAAAAAGAGAGGAAACCCAACATTTCTTCCATTCTAGTTGCTGTTAGAGGATAATTTTTTGATCTGTCATAAAACTTTTGATTTCTCATCTCAAAAACGAACAAATCTTTGAGATTTTTGCCCCTGAGTACCCTTTCTGCCAAATTCGTACCTGATTGAATTTTGACCAATGGTCATCCACACTCGTTTAAGTACAGCATGCTTCGGAATAAGTAATTGGTGCATTTTACTTTTTTCTGATTCAAATTAACGAAATGATTCAGCGTCTCAAAGCGCATGTTTTCAATAAGGATGAAAAAAATTCCTCACACCCACCTACAGGAAGCCCTGTAAAGTAAGAAATATATTTTTTCTTTGAAAAACTAAATGAAAAAAGTATGTTTTGATTTAACACATTGAAAGTATACATTATATCGATTTTTTTTTGAATTTTTCATCATTGAAACCGGTTTAGTTATTTGCAACCAGTTATCAAAAATTCCCGAAAATTTGAAGCTACAAAAAAATGTTTCGTGTAAAAGTTGTAGAGAGTTAAATACTGATCATTTTTTATTCTAAAATTTTTTCTCCAATTAGCACCAAGGAGGAGTTAAATCTTCAAGAAGTAAGGGGTTACTCGACTTTTCTGTAGTGCATTATATCACCCTTGTGCTACATGATGGAAAAAAATTCTTTATGCAAAAACAGACCTAATTTCATAGATCAATTTTTTGAAATTTTAAAATTTTTTTTGTGATTTAATTAGTCATTTTTTTGTAAGCGGTTTCTGGCACAAGTGTAAATTGTAAAACATCAAAAATTAATTATTTTTTGTCCAAAATTTTCTTTTCTATTCATCATTGGAGTGGTGATATTTCCTTGAAAATTTCAAGTGAGTCCTCACTTCCTGCAAGTATAACTCCTCTCCGATGCTAGGTGAAGAAAAAATTATAGAATAAAAAATAATCACCGTTTAATGGTCCACAATTTTTATTTGAAAGCATTTTTCATACCTTCAATTTTTTGAAAAATTTTTAGTCTGATTTTCTGTCCCTGTTGTCAACGAAAACTAAACTATTATAGACTGCCGATCTATGGTGGATAGTGAGGGGGAGTATCAAAGAAATCCATTATGGGGTTCTAGAAGACCATTGAGATCATTTTTGGCCGTTTCAAATATTTATTCCTGTTTATTTTTTCGGCCCCCCTCCCTCCGCCATCACAAAGGCACTAATATCTAGATCATAGATATGTAACATATCCATCTCAATATTTCAACATGACATGCAAAAATCCTTCAAAATCATCTTTTATGGCGAGTTTTTGATCAAAAACGTTTACTATGTTGTCTTCGGTTCAGTTTTACGTTTGATTTTATTATTTCTTAATCGCGATAAGTATACAATCATCCATTATCACAAGTTTAAAAACCAAAAACTTTTTTTTTTATTTTTCCATTTTTCAATTTTTTTGGTTATTTAATTTTTTTATTATTATAATTTTTCAATTTTTTTATTTTTTGATTAGACTTTGATGTCAACATTTTGACATAAAGTGCAAGTCATCAATTTTTTTCATCTTTCAAATTTTTTAATTTTTTTAATGTTTTTATTATTTAATTTTTATTGCTTGTTGATTTTTTCGTTTTTATCTAATTTTAATTATTTAATTTTTTAATATGTCTATTTTTTTATTTTTCAATTTTTTTAAATAACATTTCAACATGGAGTGCCAAAGTCATCAATTTTTTTTAATTTTTTCAACTTTTTTGATTTTTGATTTTTTTTTGTTTTTTAACTTTTTATAATGCACATTGATCGACTTTTTCAGTGCCTTTTTCATCAGTGCTTGTCTTATCATTATCCAATTTTTGGGATTGCTCGTATTTTTGGTTCTACTTTGCCTTTTTCCATGATACATGGGATTACATCTTCATGTTCTCTTATTGCTACAGCCAGTATACTTCTGATTCAGACAGAATAGCATTTTCTGATTATAATTTTTCAACTAAAAGTTCTTCAATTCCTTCAATGATTTCTGAAGACTGTACAATTGGTATAGTCAATGGCTCAGTGCAATTTACAGCATCTAGTATGTGATCATCATTTCTGCTCTTTACAAATTTCAACTTCTTATCTCATATGTATGAGAAGATAGGAGAGGAACAGCCCCTTTTCAAGGTCAAGAAGGAGCAAAACTCTCATATCTCTCCTCCTAATTGACCTAGGAGGTTGATTTTTGGATATGTTACATAACTTGAGATTCTCTATCAATTGACTTAGAATGGAATAATTTTTGTGTTTTTGGCCCCTCCGCACCCCCTTTCCCAAAATAGGGTAAAACTGAATTTTGACTCAAGGTCATCCACACTCATGTATGTGTGATCTATTGCCAAACTGAGACGATTGACCGAAATGGAGCGATTTTGGTCGGTTTCGAGCAGAGTAAATGATTTTAATGTTCGGAAAAAAAAAATAAATAGACAAAATAAAAATAAATATCTGTAATGGCCAAAAATTGTCCCCCCTCATGTCCTTCTTCCGTTGGTCGATGTACTGTAATAGCCGGGTTTTCATTGATAATATGACATAGGAAATTCGGCTAACAATTCTACTCCACGAGACCTTTATTATTACATCCTTTAGTGGAAATTACATCAGCAATTTACAAAATTATTATCTATAATGAATCAGTCGTAAGGTTATTATTGATATCTACTTCTATACCTACCTACCTATACCAGTGTATATGTAATTTACATCGTTTCGTTGTTATTATTAATGCGAAAATTAATATTTACTCTTTTAAATTAACCAATATACAACTGTCGACGATTAAATTATGGCTAAAAAAAAAAAAGGCTCGGAAGGAGAGTAGAGAAGGGGATCTCGTTACATCGTAATTTAATCGAGTATACATGCGAAGGTATTTTCCTTTGTATACAAAATCATCACTGGTACAGTCCGTTAGTATTTTTTTTTTTTTGTTCAAGTTTCAATTTTTCAATACACGCGATACCGTTTACCTAGGTAATTAATTACGTAATATACCAAGTAATACGTCATTCCATGTCGTAGAGTTTATTTATGCGTCACACGATGTACATAATGTGCTATATAGTTTTAGGCAGATACGACTGATACCTGGATACCTGTAAGTATAAGTATACCTAATAGTTTGTCATTCGAAATGTTCGCATCGTATATCAAATCAACTATCTAGGTATCTAACCAACTATATTAAATTAACGATATTATTTTTCAGTGTGTTAGTATACGTAGCGTACACGTACATCACATATTTAGCTCTATACAGTCGCAAACCAAGAAAGCATTACGTTTTTCTTCATCATCTTAGCAGATCTTTTTTTTCTCTACGTCTTTTTCTTTATACGTGTGAGTAGAGATAGGTGTAGGTATTTTTTGCTGCATCATCCGATTTTTTCTTCGGTATATTTTTTTTTTTGCGATCGTAGTCACCATCACTATGGTCGTTGTCGGTTACAAAATATTTATGGACTATTACGTGATCGTCTCAAATTTCCACCTCATATCATATGTACGATATAATGCCTTATACGTGTGCAGTAGTGTACAGTACGCTGAGCTACTCAACTAAAGTGATCGAAGGTTGTCCCTTGCTCAGCTGCTGGTGAGGGGGGAGGGGGAAAGAAAAAGAAAAAGGGTAAAAGCTCACGCTACGAATGAGGTACATCACGATACTTCGGCGTTCTTATTTTTCAACTGTCAACATTTTCGCTGAAAGATATATCGTTTACGATATGTTTGCAGAGAAATAAAACAAATCTATTTAGACCCCGTTTAAATACATATATTATACGATACGACGATGTGTGTAGTACGTCTACACGTAGATTGGTAGGATATGTGCGTGTTAGTCTTATTTTAGTACATGTACGAGGCGATGCGATGTGTTGCTGGGATGGTGGAGTAGACGAAGAAGAAAAGCAGCAGGGGCTTAAAACGAGCATTTACGTGACATTGAACGCGTTGCCTTTCGGACATCTGTTTTGTGTACGTTTGCGCTACGTTTGAGGTGCCATTGCGTAGGCTATGTAGCTCGTTCGTATTGTTTTTTTTTTTTTTTTTTTCAATTTAATGCTGTGCAATTATTCGTTGTTATAGTGTCCAGAGTTTGAATTAATTTTATTATTGGATAGGTGGTCATTATAGGAGTGATTTGAAAGGAATGACGTACGTTAATTTGATTAATTTTCAGTTATGTCGTATATTTTGAGTTGAAATCCTATCTTTTAAAATTTTAACCTTCTGGCTTAACGAGAGTAGCTGTTATGTGCTCTCAAAAAATGATTATTCTCGAAAAAAATATATAATTAGCCTGATTTCCTATGTCATATTATCAATGAAAACCAGGCTATTCAAATTTATCTGTGGGGGGGGGGGGGGGGGTATCAACAAAGTCCGTTTTGAGGTGCTATAAAACCATTAGGACCATTTTTGGCGATGTCAGATATTTATTTTGATTTTTTGTTCCCTCCTCTCTCTTACGACTAGAATCATGTACCCGAACTGATACTAAACCAAAATCTCCAAAATTTGGTCAACAGGTTGAGACTGGCTGCAGATTATATATATATATATATATATATATGAGTGGGGATAACTTTGGATGAAAATCCAGTCATGTCTAAATTTTGAGTAGAAGGTAGTGAGGGGTAAAAATCGCAAAAATAGTTTCTTTTTAAGCCAATCGATGTAGAGACTGAGGCTACGTAGGATATCTAAAAATCAGCTCTTCACGTATATTTGGAGGAGAGAAAAATGATCTTTCTCACTTTTCGACATTGATAAGAGGCAGTTCCGCTAGTACCGAGTTAGGAGATTGAAATTTGATTTATGCATTTAGTAGCGGCTCTAAATGTGAGTTTTGGGGGTTTTCACTTTTCATCTTCATTGCATCCCTCCACAACTACAAAAAAAGTAGATTTTGCTTGGTTTTTCTTATATTTTTAATTTTTGAGGATTTGCTCCACTTCGAATATTACATTTTTCGAATTTACTCGAGAACTGTATGTTTTAGAAAAAATTTACATCGAAACGAAAAAGTAAAAAATAAAATTTTGAATAGATTGTGTATCTACAATTTTTTTTCTAGAATCAATGGTTCGCCATGTAATTTTGATTTAGCGACCCCTTTGATTATTGGTCTGATTTTTCATGTCATATTGTCCATGAAAACCAAACAATTACGGTTTACAGACCTACGTCGACTGAAGGAGGGGGGGGGGGTAATCGACAGACTTTTGAACATGTCAGATATTTATTTTGTTTTTATTTATTTATTTTTTTCGGAAACTAAAAGTCATTTACCCCGCTTGACACCGACTAAAATCGATTAAATTTAGTAAATTTTCTTAGACTGACGGCGAATTCGATATTCTGGAGTGGGACTGACCTCGGATAAAAATTCAGTCAGGCTCAAATTTGGGGGAAGGGTGCTGGGGGCTGAAATCGCAAAAATGATACCATTTTGAGCCAATCAAAAGACAGTCTGAAGTTGTATAACGTATCCATAAATCAGCCTCCTAGGTTAATTAGGAGGCAAAGTATCTGGGGTTTTCCCCTTTTTGACCTTGAACGAATGTTCCCCACTATCCTCCCATTAAGCTAAAGGATTGAAATTTTGTATGTAGACTGGGTGCAGGCCATAGATGTATTTTTGAGGTCTTGATTTTTCAGACCTATTGCTCTCCCTTACACCCCCAAAATGTGGCTTTTTGGGTGTGTTTTCTTATGTTTTGTATATGTTCTTCGCATAACTACCCTCCAAATTGAGCTAAGAAGTTGAAATTTGGCATGCAAAGTGTCTTTTAGGAATTTAGAAGTATTAAGATCATTTTTGGACGCATCAGATATTTATTCTTATTTTTTTCGTGAAGACTAAAATCATTTAATCGGCTCGATACGAATAAAAATCGCTCAAATTTCATCAATAGGGTCAGATTGACGTCACTTTGAGTATATATGAGTGGGGATGATCTCGTGTCAAAATTTAGTTATATTCAAATTCAGAAGAGCTGGTCCAATCGATAAAGAATCAAAAGTTGCATATCATATTCAAAAAACAGCCTCCTGTGTCATTAAGAGGGGGAGATATGGGCAATTTTATTATTTTTCGCTTTGAAAAAATTTGATCCCAAGTCATATCTACCCTTCCTCCTCTCAAATCGAGCTAAGTAGTTGAAATTCAGTAATGAAATTTAGTTTGCACCTTAGAAATATCTTTAGGGGGTTTCGAATTTTCAGCTCCTTGTATCCTGAAAAAGTAGTTTTTTTCGTGTTTTCTTTATATTATTTTCATACGATATAAGTTGTGTAAATAATTAAATAACGTCTACGTAACATTTGACTTGATGTACCATCAATTTCAATCTCTGCTGCTTGCCATGGGCCGAGGGGAGAATCACGTTTTCATACGAATTTCAAATACCTACTTTTCCTTTTTTTCGTTATTTTTATAATTGAAAAATTTTTCGTCGTTTTTCATTAATCTCTCCGATGACTCTGAAAAAAGAAATGAATATTTTTTTGAAAAAAAATCACGTCATCGCTGAGTCGACTTGTCCTTAAAGCACGTACAAGTTGTTTAACGTATCCAAAAATCAGCCTGCTAGGTCAATTAGGAGTCGTGGTATGAGGGGCTTTCCCCTTTTTGACCTTGAGCTGAGGCTTTCCCGCCTGTATCCCTCCACCCAGCATGAAGCTAAGGAATTGAAATTTAGTGCAGTACAGGCCATAGATGTATTTTTGAGGTTTCGATTTTTCAAACCTATGGCTCCCCCTTACAGCCCTCAAAATATAGTTTTTAGGTGTGTTTTCTTATGTTTTGAATTTGTCCCTCGCATAACTCCTCTCCAAATTGAGCTAGGAAGTTGAAATTTTGTATGCAGATTTAGTGTTGGTCCTTGACGTGCATTTTAGGGGTTTCAACTCTCAGCCCTATTGCATCACCTCGCAGCTCCAAAAATGTAGTTTTTTGTTCGGTTTTTCTTATTTTTTGAGTTTTTTCCTCGCATAAGTCTCTTACAACTTGCTGACATTTGATGTACAAATTTAGATTAGATTTTAGATGTGACCCTTGGGGATTTCACTTAATCAATATCTACTTGTATCCCCCCTTCCTACCATAAGGCTACGGTTCTTTTCTTATGAACTTGAAAATGGAAAAAATTCTATGATTTTGCAAACCGTTGACCCTGAACAAATTTAAGAGCACATTTGCATCCGTCTGTTTTTATTTTTTCCCCAAAATTTTGAACATGTATAAATTTATGTTTCAAGGTCATATGCTCTTTCAGTTCTTTGAGAAACCCTCAGATCGAATTTAACTTCCAAACTTGAACTAATTCGATATTGTAAAAAAAAAAAAATTGATCAAATGAACATCTCTAGACTCTGGCTGTATAAACCGGATTCCACTTCTTCAACTTGTTACTATGACAGAATGACAAAGTACATTATATACGTAGAAAAATAAGGCTAAAAATATGAGGAAAAATTTTGCCATCATTTAACAAGTGTTTGCGATCTTTAAAATACGTATCTCTATCTACTACCTAGTACATTTATACCTACGTATAAATCCGACTCTCATATACTTACGTGTATCTGGGCGTATCCTTGACATCGTTCGAGTTCTTATTCGTATATGATTCGAACGTCGACGACTTGCCGGTGGAAAACACATCACGCGTTCGAAGAACTAACTCGTTATTTCGATATATATTTAGCATATTCTCGGAGCTATTTTTTTTTTTTTTTTTTTTTTTTTTTTTTTTCGTTAAATATTAGTTGAGCGGTAATTTATGCATAAATAGTTGATTCTTATTATTATATACTTACGAGGGACCAATTCAACGAAAATCAAATATATAAGTGTACAGATTCTGAGAACATTTTGATCTGTCTAAAAATTGTGCAATTTTTGTAAAATTGAATGGTATCTACGTCAGATAAGGCCACTCCAAGGAATCCAATTAGTAATAATTTTTTGGAGGCTGAAAAAATATGTAATATTTAGAGCTATAAAGTATTCCTTATACCCTTTTAACCAACTGAACTGTAGGTATTTTTGTAGCGAAAAATGCCAACTTCCATATTTCGCAAAAGTGATGTAAAAAAAAATAAAAGTAAAAAGAGAGAGGAGTACGAGAAAGAGAAGATACGATGATTCTTTATTATTTTTCGTTGACGACATTCGTCTGGAGAATATTTGTCATCGAATCATACCAGATCAGGCACTTTTTAATATAAAATATTCATCGGCATTAAAATCTTCGCTCCGGTTTGTTTACCGAGCGAGGGAAAAAAAGGAGTGAAAAAAAAAAGGGAAACGTTCTACTTAATCTACGTGCTTGTAAGGACAAGTCGACTCAGCGATGCGGTGATTATTTTTCAAAAAAATATTCATCTCTTTTTTCGGAGTCGTTGAAGAGATTAATGAGAAACGACGAAAAATTTTTCAATTATAAAAATAACGAAAAAAAGAAAAGTATTTGGAATTCGTGTGAAAAGGTGATTCTCTGCTTGGCCCTCGGCAACCAACAGAGATTGAAATTGATGATACGTTAAGTCAAGTGTTACGTAGAAGTTATTTAATTATTTACACAAATTACATCGTATAAAAATAGTATAAAGAAAATACGCAAAAAAAAACTACTTTTTCAGGATACAAGGGGCTGAAAATTCGAAACCCCCTATAGGCATTCCGAAGATAACAACTAAATTTCATTACTGAATTTCAACCACTTAGCTCGATTGAGAGGAGGGATGGTGGAGGGGGCTTCGTTCAAGGTCAAAAAGGGGGAAACCCCTCATACCTCGCCTCCGAATACACCTAGGAGGCTGATTTTTGGATATGTTATACAATTTCAGCAGACTGTCTATCGATTGGCTCAAAAAAGTATCATTTTTGCGATTTCAGCCCCTCGGCGCCCCATTCCCCGAAATTTGAGCCTAACTGAATTTTTACTCTAGGTCAGCGCCACTCCAGGATATCAAATCTACCGCTAATCTAAGAAAATTTCCCAAATTTGATCGATTTTGGTCGGTGTCAAGCTGAGTAAATGATTTTTAGTTTCCGGGAAAAATAAATAAATGATTAAATATCTTACATGTCCGGAAATGGTCACATTGTTTTTCTAGGACCTCAAAACAGATTCTGTTGACCCCCCCCCCCTCCTCGCTCCTTAACCTTCACCTTCATGCGAGATGAGTCTATAGACTGTAATGGCCTGGTTTTCATTGACGATATGACACAGAAAGTCGGGCCAATATAACAGAAAATCTGCCCAATAATCAAAGAGGCCATCGAACCACAGTTACATCGCGAACCTTTGATCTTGGAAAAAAATTGTAAGCATACGATTGATTCGAAATTTAATTTTCTAAAGTTTCGCTTCAATGTAAATTTTTTTCTAAAAAACACTGTTCTCGAGTAAATTCGAAAAATGCAATATTCGATGTAGACAAAATCATTGAAAATTTGAAAAATAATAAAAACCTAGTAAAAACTACTTTTCTGGGACTGTAAGGGGGTGCAATTGATCTGAAAAGTCGAACTCCCCAAAACTCATATCTATGGCCCCAACTAAGTGTACATACCAAATTTCATCTCTTTAGCTCAATTCGGGAGAGAGAGGTAGGGAAGGAGAAGCCCTTTTTCAAGATCAAACGGTGGAAAACCCCCATACCTCCCCTCCTACTTGACCTAAGAAGCTAATTTTAAATTATTTTATTCAACTTCGGATTTCCTATCGATTGGCTTGAATAGGATCAATTTTCACGGTTTTAGCCCCTCAGCACCCTCTTACCCGAATTTGAGCAAAATTGAATTTTGGCTCAAAGTTCACCCCATTCCTGAATATTAAATCCACCGCTAATTCAAGCGTATTTCCCAAATTTTATCGATTTTGGTAGGTATCGAGCTGAGTAAATAAATTTTGGTTGGGGGGGGGGGAATGAATGAAAAATTAAATATGTAAATAAAAGTGAAATAAAAAAATTAAAAAAAAAATTAAAAAATAAAAAAAAAGAACAGAAATTAAAAAATAGAAAAAATAAAAAATAAATAAATATCTAACATGCCGAAAAGTGATCGTAGTGGTCTTCTAGTACCCCAAAACGGATTTTGTTAAGCTCCCCCCCCTCCTCGCCCCATCATCAAGCGTAGGTTGATTGACCGTAATAGGCTGATTTTCATTATCAGACTGATAAATATAACGAATAATAAATATCGGAAGCGGTCAAAAATATATAATGTATTTAATTTTGCTCGATGGGCATTACTTTAGTATACTCTGATTGCCAGTAAATGATGTGTTGGGTTGTGCTTAAAGTACGTATTGGGTAAACATCCCCCTGAATAACCCTTCATTGAGCGAAATTCTGATGGATGGATGGTGTATTAATTAAAATGCTCTTATATTTTTAATGACGAGTTATTCGCATACTAATGCGTAATCATCTCGTAATATCCACGATGCACCGAGTGGACGGACCGTATCGTTTTAATCTGAAATCATTTGTACGTATGGCCAAAGGTAAAGAGCTAGTTACATAGTCGAATGATTGCATAGTATATAAATTGAATGAAGCCTGAAAAAAAAGAAAAGTTAGGGTCGAGGACATTCTAACGAAGTACACAGCATAGTTCACAGCCCGTCGTGCAGAAGTCGAATATTAAAATTCTGTTCATGACCACGGCCCTGTCAATAATTACGCGAAATTTACTCTCAAATATAAGCACCAACGACCAACGGAGGTTCGCATCTGTTGGAATTAGCTGAATGAGTTCGTTAAGCGAAACTATACGGATTCGTTTCCCACCTATCTTGCTCCCTTTTTCATTGGACGAACCAAGTACCAGTACGTATTTCTGTATACATAGTCTCGTACAGTAACTTTTCAAAGGATCTCAATGAAGTAAAAAGTTAAGGCTGTACGTTGTAATTTTCCATCCCTCTTCGCCCTTCCATTCCCAAATATGTTAGTAACTTTTCCGCCACGATGGTGATGCTGTGTTGTGTAGATAGATACTAAGCATTCGTCTAGCGATGAGGTACTTCCTCTCCCCCTACCCCTACCATCTGGTACCTGATATGTTCATTATTAGTATGTGTAGTGTAGGTATTAGAATATTACATACACTATGTGTAGCTTTTTTTTATTTTTTTTTAATTTCACGCTTCAATGGTTCTCTAATGAAAGTTTATTATGACCCAATGGTCTATTAATTTTTTTTTTCTTTTTTTGGTTCATTTGTATACGGTGAATTTATGCTATCGTGGTAGTGTATCCTCGTGTACGTATACTTATTTTTTTTTTGCCGGTCAATCGCAGCATGTACCTAACTTACAAGGCCCTCAGCTCGACGTTGAAACATGAAACTAGTATTATAAATATTCATCCGTGAAATTTTTATGTGATTGATGATTCAAGTGATTTTCATCTGAGTAAATGAACTGTAAGAAAGGTGAAGATTTTTTATTTTTTTTTATAAATCATGACAAATGGTGATGTACTTATTTGTAACAGAAAGTACGAGAGGTTGGGAACGTATTTTCTATTTTTTTTTGCCTGGGGGCAACTATGACTTTGGCATGAAGTATTTCCAAAATATTCATCTAAAAGAAGCTTCCATATTTCTGCAGACTTTTCCTACCATTAACCAATAAAAATTTAAAAGGTTATGTAAAAAATGGAAATCTTGATAAAGCTTTCAAGAAGTGAGAAAATTTACGTCAAGTCGACTTGTTCATTTAGTTCAGTGTCCAAAATGGATAAAAAGTGAATAAAATTGATCGACAATTTCGTAAAAATGTTGAAAAATGGCTAAAAATTAAACTAAAATATGAAAAAAAAAAAAAAAAAACGATGAAAAATCTCGGAAACGATATTGAAAAATGTTTGAAAGTAGAGCAAAAAAATTAAGAGAATCCTGAAAAATCACCGAAAATTTTGTAAAAATGTGATAAAAGTAGATAAGAACTGCAGAAAATTGATTACAAATCATGAAGCAATGTTTTAAACAAAGTGAAAATTGATCTAAATCATGAAATGAATCGTTGAAAATCACCGAAAATTGGGTAAAAATTCAACTAAAATGGATGAAAATCAACCTAAAATATATGAAAAAAACTGTCCGCACTTCGACTGAGTGTGGTCAAAACAGTTTTTTTTTTCTGTATTAAAGTTCTAATAACATACGCTGCTTTTCACTTAAATAAATACACTCAATCTTTTACATTTGTATGGAACTTTGTTCGTTTTTTATTAAATTTCCATTAATTTTTAACGATTTTTTTCATATTTTAGATCAATTTTTACATTTTTCCAACATTTTATTCGTTATCTGTAATCAACTTTCAAAATTTTTTACGCATTTTTGATTGTTTTTTTTTTTCAATTTTTCGTTGATTTTTAACCATTTTTTTTTTCATATTTTACTTCAATTTTCACTTGTTTTACAACATTTTTTGTAATTTTTGATTATTTTTTCTGCATTTTATATATCGTTGTCAATTTTTTCCCCAATTTTTATGTCTATTTTTACCAACTTAACGATTTTTCGTAATGGTTGATCAATTTTTGGTGACTTGTGATCAATTTTTTGCACTTTTCGCCTATTTTTGTAAACTTTTATACGATTTTCGTAATTTTCTCATGTTTTATTCCAATTTTTACTTATTTTTGATCAATTTTCTGCACTTTTTACATGTTTGTGTCTAGTTTCAATAAATTTTCAACATTTTTCATGATTTTTGATCAAATTTTTGAGTTCTTAATGGATTTTTCAACAACATTTCGTGATGTTTGATCAATCATATGAATTGGTTTTAATTTAAGATCGCTGAGTTTGAATATTTACTTATTTTTTGGATTTATCCCTTCAGTTCAATTGAAACTGCGTGTAGCATATCGAATCCTACTAATTCAACATCGCTGAGATCGAATATCGTACTATTTTCTTAATACAACTCTCCTGTAGTACTCTCACATTCGTCTAATTTTCGGTAATGTTGTGATCAGTATGGAGCAGGGGGGAATTGCATCGAGAAACTAAGATGATATTATTATTAGAGAAATTCAAATAAGCTATACAATTTTAGATGTTTGTAATGCTTCATTAAATCTGTTGGTTAATTTTATTGCTATTTTTTTGTCTGTTATAGGTAAGTTTGACAATGGAAGAGTTATTTTTAACATCGATTCGTAACTGTGAGTGACTATTTTCATACCAAAACCTTAATATTTCGAAAGGTAAGGTGAGATAAAATTTGCATAAAAACCGTACAATTAACCCTGCAGAAAATGAGGCCAAAATTTTGAAATTGGTATTTGGGTGGTTATTGAAGCAGTTGAAGTAATAATTACCCATGAATCAAGATGATTACCATTTAGTGAGAGGAAAAAAATTAATAATTTGTTTAAAACTTCGAAAATTAACTCTACTGTTTAGGCAAATTATGAAAAAACTTGACTTTCGACTCATCTATAAGGTATCCCAAAAAATACATTACGTTTTTTTTCTTAAAAAATTCAAATGGAAAGTGTATGTTTCAATTTGATTTTCTAATAGTACGCATTGAAGTGGTTTTTCTAAATTTTTTAATTTTAAAACCGGTTCAGAAGTTAGCAACATGTTATAAAAAATTACTAAAAAATTGAAGCTACAAAAAATTTTTAAATGAAATTTGTAGACTTTTATACACTGGTCCTCTTTTATTGAAAATTGTTGAAACTTGAAAATCATCGAACATTGACAACACATTTGATAAAGATTGGTAAAAAAGCTCAAAAAATTGATCAAAATTTACGAAAAAATGTTGAAAAATGGGTGAAAATTGGCCTGCAATATGAAAAAAAAACACATGAAAAATCGTCGAAAATTATGTTAACATTTAATAAAAATGGGTAAAAAGTTGGAAAAAACGTTTTAAAAATCACAAAAAATGTTAAAAATGGTTGTAAATCTACCTAAATCTTTAAAAAAAAAAAAAATCGTTAAAATCATCGAATTTAAGGTTAAAATTTAATAATAACGGGTAAAGAGTGCTGAAAATTGATCAAAATTTTTGAATAAATGTAGAAAAATCGGTGAAAAGTTGGTAAAAAGTACGAAAAATTGATCTAAAATCAAGGAAACATGTTAAAAATGGATCTGAAGTATGAGAAAAATTGTCCAAAATCATCGAAAATTGCGAAAAATTTCACGAAAATTGGGTGAAAATTGACCTAAAATTATTTGTGATCAGCTTTTTGCACTTTTATTAATTTTTTTTTTAATTTATGCTCAATTTTCGATATTTTTTAATAAATTTTTTCGTATTCTAGTTCGATTTTCACTCATTTTTCAAAATCTTGTCTTGATTTGTGATCAATTTTTTTACATTTTTTACCCATTTTTGTTAAATTTTTGCCTCAATTTCGATGATTTTCGACAATTATTCCATGATTTTTATTCAATTTTCTGCACTTCTCATCCAATTTTACCAAGTTTTTATCCGATTTTCGATGATTTTCTACTATTTATTTCATAATTTTTACCCCGATTTTCAGCAGTTTATGTTTTATCGATTTTTATCAAATTTTTACCTTATTTTCGACTATTTCCAACGTTAGAATTTCGATCAATTTTCATCCATTTTTGTCAAATTTTTCCCCATTTTCGATAATTTTGAACAATTTTTTTCTTCAAAATTTAGGTTAATTTTCACGTATTTCTTAAAAATTTTCCGGAAATTTTTAACAATTTTTTTCACATTTTAGGTCAATTTTCACTCAATTTTAAACGTTTTTTTTCGTAAATTGATCGAAAATGTTGAAAAAACGTCGTCGAAACTTTGTAAAGTTTTCATCGTCGCAAATTCGGGTATTACTGCGATATTGTCTGAACCGGGGGGGGGGGGGGGTGTTAGTACGCATATACTGAAGGCTTGAGTCAGAAATACCAAATTACTTATCAAGTTTATTTAACCTCATTTCGCATACTTTTGCACCAAAGCTTGCAACTTTAAAAGAAAAAAAATTAAATTTAAATGCTCAGTTGCTCGTATTCAGTTGAGATATTTTGCAAGAAATTGACTATTTGGAGGCCACTTTTTGGTCATTTTTTTTTTCAAAATTCAATTGAGACGCATGTGTTAGAGTCATGTTAAGAGCTTGAAATTTTTCACACCTTTATTTTACGTTATTTGGAAATTTTTGTTATCCTCTTCGTCCTCCAATTGTTCAAAAGAAATCAACGCGCAACGTCTTAAACTCGTGGTTCATGATCATTGCAACACCTAGTGCCTAACCAGTTCAAAAATACATCTTTGCCTAGATCACAGGTGCAAAGAAAAGAACGTTTGATGTAATGTATACCTATAATACGTACGAGTATAACTTTAGTATGTATAAACCACATCCGAGCTTGAAATTTCCGGTTCTTCGCGCATTAATTTAAAATGCACTAGGTACTCCTCTACCTAACCATCTATTCAGTATAAGAACATTATAGAAAAGAGTGAAGAAGAGAGGAAGAACGTATCGAGCAATTCGCATTCTGGTTTTTCATATACTATAAAATGCTGAGAACTTGAATGATACAGTATAAATATCTGTACTTGGCGACCATGTTGTTAGGGGGAGAAGGGAAGAGGGAAAATGAGGCAACATCTAACGAGTATTAGGAATAGCGGAGTTGATCGTAATTAATGGAAAACTGGAACTAAGTTTGCGTGTTTTTTTTTCCCTTCTTCTCACAGTCATCGAAATGATGTCCTATAGGTATAGGTAGGTTCCTTCTTTTTCTCTGTCATTTTACCTCAAGCTAGAAAAAAAGAAAAAAAGGTAGAAGGAAACAGTCGACGTAATGATGAGTTTACATACGTGTACACGTACAGGTTATACTCGTACTAAATAATAAATACAGTATACCTCAACCTACGTATACTTACGCGATGGCTCTATGTTGAGCATACAGATTAAAAAAGGAAAAAAAAAACGATCATTTACAACGACCAACCGGTTAATGGTTTTATTAATTTTCGTATTTATAATCTTATCTCGATGGTAGCTATTTAAAATCCATAAACACTGGTAGTTTTGTAATAATGGCTAGGTAAGTACAGTCTAAGCACTAGACAGCCTCATGCAAATAAGTAAGTACCTAACCGTAGCTTGGAATTGACTGCCTGCTCAGGCTCAGTATTCACCCATATTTTATCGCGAGTATCTGAATCGACGTTTAATTGAGATTACCACACGGTTCATTAAGGAGGAAGTGGAAAAAAAAAACAATAAACGTGCCTCTACGTACTGAGAAGGAAAGAGAGAGAGAGAGACCTACGAGTACGTGTACTTGTAGGTCTCTTAAAAAGGCAAACAAATTAGTGGGTGATTTGTCGTCGTAGCTCGTCGAGTATAATATACATTTATGCGATATTGCGAATTGTACGACTACCAAACCGACCGACGCAACGATTAAGCTGGTATGCTGTGTGTATGTGGATGTGCTTTATATGTATACACATAAGACCATAAAAATGTCTAATTACTCGTTTAATTTCGTAACGTGGCCTGGCGTGAAATGCTGCGCAGTGCGGGGTGTTTGCGTTTTTTTTAATGACAGTTTTTTTTTTATTTATTTTCTTTCTGCGACGTTTGACACCGCACCGCCCTACCGACGACTCTGTACAGTTTGTTATACCGGTCGTTTGTACTATAAATATAAATTTTTGAACGTGGGAGTATGCGTAGCTTAGACTTGGAGGGAATATATGGGATACGTACCATTGATTATGATATGCCTTAAAGAACTAAATAATTTTCGAATTAAATGATGGATTAGGTCGAGACGCAATCGACGGGGGAGGGGAGTTGTCGAGGGTTGAAACCTTGACCATGAACAAAAAATTTGAATTCTCCTAGCAAATTGGATCGCAAAGCGATACTTTTTCAACCTGATTTTCGTGACGTATTACAATCATCAACATTGAGGACAGGAAGGCTTCAATGGGGCTAGAAAGTCAAAACTCTCATAAGGCACATCTACAATCCCTACTGACTGTACATACCTAATTTCAACTTCCCAGCTCAATTTGGAGGGGAGTTATGTAAAATTGTACGCCTCAAAATTCCCCCTTCCCTCCCGCCCCTCCCGTTTCCTAATAGGTAACGTCACGTACAGGTATCTAAAAATATGACCAATGAGCAATGTCAATATTTTTATTTAATTAGTAGACCTTGTTGATAGAAATTTTTCTTACAAATTTAGTCATGTACACATTTTGCGTATCTTCACTATTGTAGGGGCAGCATTCGTTTGAATTTTATAAGCCCCTTCAAGTAATTATGACGGGCACATTTTTTATGTAATCAGAAATGCAACAAAAATTGACTGCTACAAGACCCCGCATTCAAAACCACGATTGGAGCAAATATTTTGTTTTCAAAAGTTTGCATTGCTCCATTACTCCTTTGTAAAATTTTGGCAACAAAAAATTCACTCGAATCGAAGTTTTAAATGGTGGGCTTTGTAGTAGATAATTTTTTTAAGCATTTTTAGCTGTTTACAAAATTTGCCTATCTTGATTATTTCAATGGGCTCATAAAATTCAAACGAATGCTGCCCCTTCAATAATGGAAATAGGAAAAATGTGTACATGACAAAATTTGTGGGAAAAATTTTTGTCTACGAGATCCGTCACTTAAGTTGTTGACTGGATTGAAATTTTGAAATTGTTGTATTTTTTTATGTCCGTGCAACTCAATGCAATCTGAAATAGGTTAATAATTGATAACTTGTCGGAAAATGTCATTTTTGCAGGTCAAAAAATATTTTTCTTCGCTCGAAAACATACCACTCTATGACAGAGGCGGTCTAAGGATCCCCCCTCCCGATTTTGATTTATCTCCGTCTGTGGATTGAAGTAAGAGAAATACATTTAGAACGAAAGGAAATTCATCACATGGGATTTTCATAAGAAATGGGGAGAAGGAGGAATATGTAGCTTATGATGTGGAAAAGATATACATTCGGATTCAGTATTGGGAGATGGAGGGGAGTGGAGGAGCTGGTGGTGGTTGTTGAATAAAAAATTAGTTGACATTTTTGAACGTACAGGATTTTTAATTTTCATTCATTATTTCAAACCAAAATCTAAAAATTATCCAACTCGATATCAACAAAAGTTGTTCAAATTTGGCCAGTGGGCTTAGATTATATAAATAATTGTATTTACGTTTGTTTGAACTTGTTCGTGAAAATTAAAATTTAAGAGTTACTTGTGATTTTTTCTTGAAAATATGTCAAAAAAGTCCTGCTAAAAGTTATGCTAAACGTTCATGCAAAGTCAGTAATTTTGGTCAACAAATTTTTCCAGACACCCTGTCGAAGATCAAGCTCCTAAGTTAATTAAGAGGGGACATATAGATATGAGGGGGTTTCTCCGTTTGGACCTAGTGAAAAGCCAGTTTTTCGGATAACTCTCCTTAAAATTGAGCTAGAAAGTGGAAATTTGACTTGTACATTTGGTAGATGCGTCAGATGTGCTTTTTGGAAGTTTTGACTGTTTAGCTCCATCGTATCCTCTTACAAGTCCCATAAAATGGTTTTTGGTCAGGTTAGGTTCGTTTTTTAAGTTCATCCTACGCATATCTCTCTTCCAAATTGAGCTGGGAAATTGAAACTTGGTATGTGGATTTAGTAGACGTTCTAGGTGTTCTTTTTGGCGGTTTAGAATTTTCCATATAATTGCACCTCCTCACAGGTTCCATAAATGTTGTTTCTTGAGCGATTTTCGCAGTTTTTTGAGTGTGTCTTTCACGTCTCTCTCGCTTCCAAATTTTTCATCTGGCTCGTGGATTCAGTACGCATTCCAGATGTACTTTTAGGAGAGGTTCGATTTAACAGGTTCAAAAAAGTAGTTTTTGGCCAATTTTTGGTGTTTTTTATACGTGTGTCCTTCGCATATCTTCCTTTCAAATTCAGCTACGGAAATTGAAATTTGGCATGCAGATTTAAAGGGTTCTGGACATGCTTTTTGAGATTTTCAATTATTCATTTTAAAATTAACCCCTTCCGCCAACCACTTATTTAGAAAAAATATCGTTGTTTGTAACATTTTTCGTTATGTTAACGTCTTTTGAAAAAAAGCAATTAGAGTTTTTCTATTGCATTTTGAGGAGGAAAGCTCAACTTTGGTGTGAAGATTCTTCTCGATTTACATTGCGGTGGTTTTAATGATGTTTTTTAGAGTACTTAATAACTTTAGCTGTCCATTTAAAGTAATTTCTGATATAATCCTGAAATTATTACGCAACTTATGATATTTTTATGATTTATCATTCAGACGCATTGTGCAAGTATTTTCCTCTTTTTTTTTTCTTTTTAATTATTCAAATCATTCTATCAGTTTCAATTTTGTTTTTTCGACGTTCCTTTTACGATTTATCTGAACGATAATTATTATCGTTAGCGAAAGGAAGCGTGATAATTTTATCATGTCAAAGTCAGACGAACAGACAAATACAATACTCAGCGAGCCCTGAGCGTATTATATTATTACAACTTCGTCCCCTGAAAATTCTCTTACGGTGAAAAAACAGGCGGAAAAATATACCCTGACCTTTGAAATAGCGTGACAAGCGACTATTAACTTGTCTCGTTAAGTATTGGACGAAGTATAATGTTCCAATTTAAATGTCGCATTATTCAATGTCCCAACTATATAGAAAAGTTAGAGAGAGACAAAGAGAGAGAGAGTTGCAAAAGCCACTAAGAGAGATCATCCATCGTATACTTTTTCTTACGTAAATAGTACGAATATTTACAGCAGCCTTTTTACTCTTTGCTTTTTCCCATAGATGAAAGAAAAAATACAAGGCGGTAGGTATTGTCTATGCTTACAAAAAATCTGTCAAAAATGTCATTTTACGAACTTGACGATACGACGCGAGTCGAGTTGATAAAAATGTGTGAGATTTAAATTCAACCTCGATACTCGCTCGCAGACGTTTCATTATAGATATTTTTCTCAAAACGTGCCTGTCTGCTGCATCATCTCTATCAATTCAGCAAAGGGGGAAATTAATTTTCGTATCGTTGTCGTAGTTGGTGAGAAATTTTCGGCGCACGTAAATAGATCAGGTGCCTGGGAAATTTTTCGTATAATTACAAATGTTGAAAAAGTGTAGTAGAAGGTAGATAGGTATAAGCACTAGGCAAGTATCCGAAAGATCGAATACTATACCTATACCGTGTACGGTAGGTAAATTCTACCCACGAGTACAATTGAATTTTTTACTATAGCACGATACAGTCACTACTTATTTGTACCAAACTAAATTCGTATGTTCGACTCGGAAGCCCGAAGGCGATCTAAATGATGAATCGGTGTTTGGTACTGAAAACTTAATGTACAATTGTACGTACAAATATCGATACGTAGTAGATAGGTAAATGGGTAGGTAAAGTACATATACGTTGCGAATCGAAAAATTACCAACTCTCTCTCTAGCTCTTGCATTAGATTACATTCTTCTCTTTCGTCGAATTTCTAAAAATCTAAAAATAAAGAGAGATCAAAAAAAAACCTCCAACATCAACGAGAGAATAATCGTGTACGTATAATTTGCGATGCGATAGAGATGTATCGAAAAAGGAGAGTAATTTTTTTTCTGCAAGTTTTCGCAACATCTGCGTAATGGAACTTGTTAGCGAATTAAATGGATAGAAAAAAATTTACACGACGTAATGAGTTCGTTATATGGAGGCGAAAAGAGGGAGGAGGAAGGAACGAACAGAGACGAAAGAACGATTTTAAGCTTTTTTTTCCCCCGCAGGTCTTTCGTTAGTGTAGATATGTGCTATTTTCTTCCCTTCTGTTTCGGTTGCCTCACTCGGACGAGCGCTATATCTCGTGTAAAAAAATAGCATCGGCGTAGCTTTGTCGATGGTGAAAATTTATCGGTTTCTCGAGCTTTACTTAATTAGTCGTACGACGTGTTTAAATAAGGGTGTTAAATGTTGGATGAGGGAAATGTTGCACGTGGAGAAACAAGCGGAGTTTTGGAGAGCTTTTGCATTATGTTTTATGTGTAGTCTACCTACTGTGCGTAAAATTTTGATGATGAGTTTTCTGTGTAAGACGAAAATGAACGAAAAGAATGCATTTTCTTGTCGAGAAGTTACTAATTTTTAACGTCGTAGTATATGTACTTCGTAATGTTAAATATTTTTGTGCTCGTTACGCGAAACGAGTATGAAAATTTACTACAGGTTTTGGGATCCCAAGGTTTTGATGGATTTATCGAGAGAAAAAAAGTGCTTCGGACGATTCTGCAGTGTTATTACGGATTACGACCGGCCCTCTCTCCCTCCACCCCACCTCTTTCGTACATATGCATTAAGATGCACTGGTAGGGATGGAAATTACATCAAGTTAAAGGACACCTCGATTCAAAATTTTAAGAATTGATACAGCAGAAATTTGTCAATTGTTAATTTCAATCATTTTTCGTTCAGTCTGTTTCAAATTTTTTTTGTCGAACTTTCATACCTATCTGGCAAAAGTTGAGCAAATTCAAACCTCAAACATGGTTTATTCGGAGATTGATTAGGTAAAACAGAAGAGGGCAAACTTGAATCAGAAACTTATGTGTATCTCTATTTTTGCCCGAAGACTAAAATCATTTATTCGGCTCAATACCGACCAAAATCGTTCAAATTCGATCAATGGGCTTAGATTGGTGGCAAATTAGATATATATGAGTGGGGATGACGTTGGGTCGAAATTCAGTTATGCTCGAATTTAGGTTAGGCGGGTGCTGAAGGGTAAAAATTCTAAAAATTGTTCTTTTTTGAGCCAATCGATGAGGTATTTAAATTTATATAAAATATCCAAAAATTAGCCTCTTAGGTCAATCAAGTGGGGAGATATGAGAGAGTTTTCTCCTTTTTGATCTTTAAATAAGACCCCTCTCCTACATCTCCTCTCCAAATTAAGCTGTCGGTATGAAATTCGGTACGTACATTTAATAGAAGCCCCTAAATCTGCCGTTTGAGGGGTTCGTCTTTTCAGCCTCATTACACTCCCTCACAGCGCTCCAAAAAATGACTTTTTTGGATACTATTTCGTACTGTTTAGTCTTATTTTCCAAGTCATATTGTCAATGAAAAATAGGCGATTACGGTCTATCGATGTGCGCCGGATAAAAGGGTGGCGCGGAGGGGGTCAACAAAATTCGTTTTGGGGTATTAGAAGACCATCTCAACCATTTTTGGTCATGTCAGACAATTTTTTCATCCCTCCATCAACTAACAATTATTTGCTTAGCTCAATACCGACCAAAGCATAGATTGGCGGAAGATTTGATATTCAGAAGTTGGGTTGACCTGAAATCAAAATTCAGTTATACCCAAGTTTGGGGAAGATGGTGCTGAGGGATAAAAATGCCAAAAATTGTTCGTTTTTAAGCCAATGGATGAAGAATGTATATTTGTATGAAATATTCAAAAATTCACCTTTCAAGTCAATTAGGAAGAGAGATATGGTGGGTTTTCCATTTTTTGACCTTGAAAACAGGCTTTCCCCCTTCTATCATCCTTCCAAATTAAGTTGGGAAGTTAAAATGTGATATGTAGACTTGATAGAGGCCCTAGATCTGCCTTTTGCGGGGTTCGTCTTTTCAGCCTCATTGCAGTGCCTTACAACCTCCCAAAAATGGTTTACTTTTAGTCTGATTTTCCAAGTCGCATTGTCAATGAAAAACAGACTATTACGGTTCATCGAACTAAGGTGAATAAGAGGGGAGGTAACAACAATATACGTTTTGGGATCCTAGAAGACCATCACAACCATTTTTGACCATATCACATAATCTCTTCCTCCCTCTCCCCCCCCCATTAAACCTAAAAATAATTTGCTCATCTCAATACCGACCAAAATCCATAAAATATGGGAAATAAACTTAGATTGGCGGAGGATTGATATTTTGAAGTGGGATTGACCTCAGGTCAAAATTCAGTTATGCCCAAATTTGGGGGAGGGGTTGCTGAGGGGCTAAAATCGCAGAAATTGTTCCTTTTTATGCCAATCGATAGGCACTCCCGAGTCGTGTAACAGATCCAAAAATCAGCCACCCAGGTCAATGAGGTGGAGAGATATGAAGGTTTTGTCCTTGAATAAGGGCTGTTCCTTCCCTATCTCTTCTCTAAATTGAGCTAGGAAGTAGAAATTTGGTATCTAGACTAAGCACGAGTCATAGACTTGCTTTTTGGGTTTTTTGACTTTTCAGAACCATTGCGAACCCCCTCCCCCCTCCACAGCTCCGGAAATGTAATTTTTTTGTTGGTTTTTCTTATGGTTTGAATTTATTCTTCGCATATCTCCCCTTCAAATTGAGCTAGGAAGTTGAAATTTGGTATGTAGATTTAGTATAGGCTCTAGATGTGCCTTTTAAGGGTTTCCACTTTTCAGTCTCATTACACCCCCTCACAGCTGTAAAAATGTAGTTTTCGGTGGATTTTCTTTATTTTTAGAGTTCGTTACTCGCATAACTCCCCTCCAAATTAAAATAGAAAATTAAAATTTTAGCAGGAGGGCCTTGATGGGTCTTTTGGAAGTTTTGACTTTTCAGCCTCATTGCACCTTGTTCCTCGCACAATTCCCCCGCCCCTTCTCCTCCCACTTCAATTGGGCTAAAAAGTTAAAATTTTGTATGTAAATGTAGGTTTAATGGGTTTCGACTATGTACCCTCTTTGCAGCCCCTCGGAATGATTTCTTTCTACGCTTCTTTTTTAATATTTTATGCGCCTGTAATTTCATGTGATCTTTATAAGGGAAGAGTTTAAGACGAAAAATACGAGTCGACCAAATAGACGTGAATTGTATGAAAAAGGTATGTAATGCGAATACAGTGTATCTTACGATGTATTAACCTGTTCTAAAGTGGCCATATTTGTCACCTACGGTTTTTCTTTCAGCCTCCTACGTACAGTACGTATAATACGATTATAATAAAGAATGAGAATAAAGTATACGCTATATCGTCGTGTCCAGCTTTTATGTAGATCTATTTTTTTTTCTCCATCTCTCTCGCACCGTATAAATCTATCTCTCTCTCTCTATCTTTTGCCTAGGAGTAGCTTGTCCAGTTATATTGACCTAGTACGTAATAGTCTTTTCGTGTTAATTGCGCGCGAATATATGCAACCAAGTAGTATGCAGTGTACCTAACCACCTAACTTACTCGTATGTGTGTGTGTGTGTGTGTACATGTGTGTAGCTAGACCTACACTGTACACACTCGATTCGGAGATTTGCTTCATTTCGCACGTGTGCTCAGCTGCTCACGTCGGACTTGAATCTCACGCGTACGAGTAGAGAAATCATAATAAATCGTGCACAGCGATACGAGATTTAAATGAATAAAATTAAGGGGAAAAAACGTGCTCGTTACTTTGTAAGTGAGAGCAGACATGCGTACGAATGTACGATATAATGTGTGTAAATACAGTGTATACGTCATACAGAAATATTGCAAGATCAATTTAAAGGTGTGTGGGAGTAGTATACATGTGACGCTGATGATTTAAGCTTGGCATTTTTTTTTTTTTTTTGGCGAGTGTAATGTGCATGATATATCCAGGTATTGCTATGAGTAATATGGCGTAAAAAAATTGGCAAAATGCGTCGTTTTTTGGAAAAAAATTCTGAACTCGCGCATATTTAAGGAAAGGCTATGATTTTAATTCGAATGTTTAGAGTAATAGTGGGTCTATCTGCGTAATTTTTTCCATAATTTTTCATACCTTGATGGGGAAGAAATTGACAAAAAAAAAAACTTAGAATTGCTACAGTTGCGAACTCCACGGAAGTATATGAAATATTTTTTCGTCAAACTATGTGTTTAGACCAGCATTATTTTTAGCAATTTTTTGATATTTTTTTTAGGGAATTTGAGTCGTTTTCAAAAACTCGACAAATGCTCAAAGATACGTTTTTCTCAGAACTAATTGCCAATACGCTAAAAATGAATAGAAGTAAAGTTGTTCTGCGTAAAATTCTGTATCAGATTACAATATTACAATTTGTGCTGATGTGCATAATTGCAAAATTATGGCCATGGATGCGTGGGGAGTAAAGGGTAAAAATGCAAAGTACAGGTACGAACGAAAAATAAACACCGAATTTGTATTCAGCGTGTTTGAATTAGTCGAAAAAACTCTCCTTTCCTAAATTTTCGATCTACTTTCAACATGAGGAGAAATTACAATTTTGTTAAAAAAAAGTCAATCTCAACAATTTATCACGAAAAAGGTTGAAATTTGGTATATTTACTATATGTGTCGATATAAAATTGTAGGAAAGTCGCAGCGAACTTTCGCGGCCTCGTTTTGGGGCTTGAGGGCACCCCCTTCCGTCCCCTAATTTCGGCCAATACAACGACTGGCGATGTTGGTGTCGTTTTCGCATAAATCAACCCCCCTCCCCCCGAATACGAAAATGAAATTAGATTTACAATTTCAACCTCAATTAATACCTTGTTTCAGTACAGAGCTATCAACAAATTTTTACACCTGTAACAATCTTTTCATATGTTGTGGAATTTCATATGGTTTTTGATAATTTGCCTTCACTTGTAAATGTTGAAAGGAAAATTTCAAATGAGCGTGCAATCATCGAACATTATGGAATGTCTAATAATTTTTTAGCGTTGCTTAAAGAATGGGGTTTTCATGTTTTTTCTTCGATTTTTTTTTTGTATCATTGAAATTATTCTATTCAGTTCATATTGAAACGAGTCAAGGAAACGCAAATAGTGACATTTTTTGAAAACCCCTAAAAAAAGAAAAAAAGGGAAAAAAGGGAAAAATTTGCCAACGATGATAATTTTAGGTATAAATAAATGTAATAATCCTATTTAAAAAAAAAAATCCAAAAAATTTTTTAAAAATTTTTTAAAATTTGTAAACTCCGAATCAGTTTTGCAAGTTCAAAAAATTTAGTCGGAAAGCTAAAAGTTTTATCACTTTACATTGAGGTTTTTTACAACTATTGTGATTCCATCGTTTGCAAATTAAAAAAAAAAACTTACCCCCCCCCCCCCCCCCCCCCCCCCCCCAAAAAAAACCCCCCCCCCCCCCCCCCCCCCGCCGATGGGCACTGGACCCTAAGGTAGGTCGATTTTTTAAAATTTTGGGAAATCGACGATGGATGGTGCTGAATACTTGTGAAATGACCTCAAATTAACGTAGTAAACATTTTTAGCACTCAAGGTTCAAATTTACCCTCCCTAGCGAAAGCTCAAAGCTAAAAAATAACAAAAATGTTCAAAATCCTGTTAAAAAGATTTTGAACACGTTCATCGAAATTTGGATTTAATACTGTTATTTGTGCCCATAATGTAAAAAGATAATTTTACATCTCTACCTTCTTTTTGAGAGAGGTCAGAAAAACGTTATTTTTCACACTTTTTGAAACATTTAAAAATAATTCGATAAAAAATTTCGATTTTTTTTCTCACTTGTGCTGATTTTTTTTTTTGGAAGAATAAAAAATCAAAAGAAACACTACATAAAATGATGATATTTAAGGACGAATGAAAAAAATAAAGTTGGGCAAAAATCGCTGAAAATAGATTGAAAGAGTTGAAACGACTGTATTACGCTAATTTCAATTGAAATTTTTTCAAAATTGAATTTTTTTCGAATTATATTGAAAAATTTCAAAAAGTGTAAAAAATAACGTGTTTCTTGTCTTCCTTAAAAAGAGGGTAGAAATGAAAAATAATTATCGTTTTTGATAATTTTTGGTATTAATAACAGCATCAAACCTTTTTTTAATGCAAATTTTCAAATTTTTTTCACAATTTTGTACAATTTTTGGTATTTTTTTTAGCTTTGAACTTTGGCTAGGGAGGGTAAATTTGAACTTTGATGGCTAAAATATTTATCACGTTAGTTTGAGGTCATTTCACAACTATGAAGCACTGCTCGTTGTTAATTTTCCAAAATTTGCTAAAATCGATCGACCCTAGTGAACACCCTAAGTTAAAAATCGATCCCAATGTAGAATTTGAATTTCGTAGAGCTCTAATCGTGTTTTATAAAATTAATTTGTGTACCGATTCAGTCGTGGGAGAGGGGGGGGGGTTAGGTGAAAGGCTGTGTTGTTTCGAATCTTTAGGAACGTCATCGAAAGGGCAATGTCTTTTTCAGCAGGGTGGCTATTTGTGATGTCAGGCTGGCCATTTCTATTTGGTAGGTACAATTATTTATCGACCTGTAATAACAATAAATGAGCAACGGTGAGGCGTCGACGGTCGGCACGACGTTCTGCCTATCACGCATATCCGACGGGTTATCAGCCTTTAAAAATATTCGTTACACCGAACTGTACACGTATATTGCATTTGGGAATACGTAATTCGCCGAAGGATATTTATCATCGAGCCAAAAAATGACGAATATTAAAGTACGAGTAGTATATGAGTATACCACGAATGTAGACAAACTTCTCGCCGGGAACGTCGCATCGTCTACCCTCCTCTTCAGCTCGTCCTACTCGTGCTACGCTCAGTCGTTTTATCGTACCATAAATTGTTTCAGTTGGTGAAAATTGAAGCAAAATACTCGACACTAAGGCAACGCGACGATAAGACGTCCGCAGGATGTCATTCATTAAACGTAAAATTATATCGAGCTTCGTATAAGTTTTAAAATTCTTTTCGGCGAGTTTCCAGCGACACGCTGCATAAGTTGAAAGATAAATACACGGTGAAGTGTACGTAATGGCGTAGAATAGAAAAATACCTACGATAGAGGGGGTAAAGCGAGGGGGCGAAAAGAAAGGTCGAAGTTCGTTACAATGAAATGCTCGCTCAACGCAGCGAAGCAATCTCTCTGTTCGTGTTGTTAATAAATTGTTGTTGTTGTTGATGATGATGGTGGTGGCAGTGCTGGTGGTGGGTAAGTTGAAAGACAGCTTTTAGCTTTTTTGGCTGAATGCTTTGTTAGATGTGTAGGTAGCTATATAGAGAGACAGTGAGGTACGAGTACATTGTGCTATGGTGGAAGCTATGTCGTTCTCTGAACCGCAACTTGTTATTGTCTTCGAGAGAAATTGGCATTTTGAACGTTGCACTACGCAGCCTTTGCAGTGTAACAGAAGGTCGACGCGAACACAAGGGGTGAAAATTGACGTGGAAAACGGACGCGGACGTGCTAAGTTATGATCTGTTCGGTGGAGTATTTTGAATTCGTATAGGTGTAGATTGTAGGTACGTAGGTAGCTAGGTAGTTGGTACACGAATTTGACGGCAGCCTAACCTAATGTAACGTAGCCTTCTGCGAACAATTAACAAATGGTCGACTTGAAATGTTAATAATCGTAAACGAACATTCGAAATAGAATGCCAAACGTGTACGCCTCTAATTGAATTAATATCTGCGAAAAGCTGTCCAAAAGGTACGCTACCAGAGAGGTTTTCTTGTTTTTTTTTTTTTTTTTTTTTTTTTTTTTTTTTTTTTTTTTTTT
>FIZR01010922.1:0-36785 GCA_900060175.1 Ferrisia virgata
TGTACATACCTAATTGCAAGTTTCTAGCTCAATGGGGGGGGGGGAGGGGAGTTGTGTGAGGAACAAACTTAAAAAATAAGAAAAATGAGAAAAACAGATGAAAAAAAACACTTTTTTGGGGCTGTGAGAAGGTGCAATGGAGCTAAAAAGTCGGAACTCTCAAAAGGCACATGTAGTGCCCCAACTAAATGTATGTACCAAATTTTAGCTTTTCGTTTTAGTTTGGTGGGGAGATAGAGGAGGAAAAGCTGTTTCAAGGTCAGAAGGGAGAAACCCCCGCCCCCATATTACCCCTCCTAATTGACCTAGGAGGTGGATTTTTGGATATATGTTATGCAACTTTTGATTCTCTAATGATTGACTCAAAAATGAACAATTTTCGTGTTTTTGGCCCCTCAACACTCCCTCCCCCTGAATAGGGTAAAACTGAATTTTGACCCTTGGTCTTCCCCACTCATGTATATCTAATCCGCTGCCAAAATTGAGCCAATTAGCCGAATTGGAGCGATTTTGGGTCAGTATCGAGCAGAGTAAATGATTTTATTGTTCGGGGAAAAAAATAAAGAAATATATATCTGGCATGGCCAAAAGTCGTCTTGATGGTTTTCCAGGACCCTAAAACAGATTTTATTGGTATTCCCCCCTCCCGCAACCACGGTTGGTCGATAGACTGTAATAGCCTGGTTTTCATTGACAATATAACATAGAAAATCAGGCTAAAAATGATCAGTATCTGACGCTCTATTACCTCAATTTAAAAATTGCTTCATGACTATAATGTTTTGGAAAATTTTAACAATCGATTGTAAACCATTAAACCAGTTCCAAGACTGAAAAACTTATTGAAAATATTTCATTGGGCACTTGCAAAGAAATCAAATCGAAGCATACCCTTTCTGTATGATTTTTTTTGGCAAATAACATCTAGTGTAATTATTAGGACACCATGTATGTAGAATGAATTTTTTTCGTACGTTAGGTACTGTATAAATAATGTAGTTTGAATCATCTTGCCAACTTGAATCAATAGGCATTGGTCTCTTGGTCTCTTCTTATCCTGGAAAATTGAATTATAAGAATTTAATTTTTCTAAAGGTCCTGAAATTATTCATTATCTCCTTAATGGCAAAGAATTATTTAGTTATATTATTTTTTGTACGTTGTATTGAATGTGTAGTTTAGCTTAGTGGATTGCATTAGATTTGTTGGCTAAATATTCACTGACGGAACTACGATCCAGAAGCATTCAGTCCTCCACTTATAACAATTGTGTCGACCTGTCCCTATCTATACTATTTGCACTTGCATGATATCTACGTTTTGGGCCTTAGAGTATACCAAGCGGGTGCACATCACATTAGAATTTCTTCTCCACTCGAAAAGCAATTCACCGATATTTTCACAAGTTTCCTCACCCCACTCCCCGTTAATTTTTTGTACACGAAAGTGCATCATTTTCTTTCCTTTAACGCGATTCCTACGTATATCATTTCAAAATATCTACATTAATACAATTAGCCTTTAATGGTCAGGTTTGTATGACGAATAAACACGCTTAGATTTATATTACGAAGTAAGTTGGTGTTGGTAGATATTAAGATGAAAAAAAAAAAAATAATAAAAATAAAATAAAGGATTGGTGTAGCGGTGGGTGAATTTTCTTTAGCGGTACGTTTCTGTTAATTCTTTATAGAACTCTTCCCCCTGCAACGATGTCGCAACCTATTCATCATCACCAAAGTCAACTCAGCAACACCATTTTAGCCGAGTTGCCAGACGCATACAATTCGATACGCAATGTCCCTCCGATGACAGACCAAGCACTGCAGAAAAAGACGTTGACGGAGACGACGTTCTACCAAAGGTAATTCGTTGTGTATTTTTAGCGTACACGAAGACACATCGAGGGATGATGAACAAGTGTGTTGTGGCGAAATTTTTTCACCGTTTTTTTTTTGTGTAGTTCGAGGTGCAAAGTATATCATAGGAGCATGCGTCGTTGATATGAGATCTACGTAGTGAAATTGTTACTGTATTTGATCGTAGTGCATGCGTGGTGTGTTTTAAAAAGTTTCAAATTAATCGAGTGTACTCGAATCAGTGCGGCGATCACGTTGTGTGGGATCAGAAAAGCAATTGATCGTGTTTCTAAAATGATTTTTATTCTGTTTACAGTTGGATGATGTGAAATGGACTTTTGTTTGTGGTAGAACCAAAGATCAGCTGGAAATGACTCGTCGTGCTTATAAATACTTGAAAAGTACATCTTCCAATTATGAAATTTTTTTGCCAAATAGTTTAACGTTTCGATCGGAAATTAAATCCGGATCTTGACATCGTTACGTAATCATTGAAAATTTTTAATACTTAACCGTAAAGGTAATCATCATCACGCTAATCATCCTCGAATTTAATTTGATTATTTTTCGTTGTTATTTTAGTCTAAGAATGAATTTTGTGTTGATGTTGGATGTTGTTGTGAATATGATAATGCTGTTTGGCTGAGGTAAAGACGATACAATTGTATGAAATTTAAACACGATGGCTCTTATTGTCGCGAAATAATTGGAAAATTAAAAAACATTCGTATACGTCGGTATCGTCTTCTTTCAAGCTTAACGGTGAAATATTTTTATTTGTGAATTTATGCCTTTTTTTTTTTTTTTATTGTTTATAAATATAAGTATAAAAAGTAAAATATCGAAACGAAGACAAAATATCAAGATGAAAAAAAAATTTGTAAGACAAATCCAATTTTTGTCTGGTATGATTATTTTTTTTTTTTTTTAATTTTACGATATTTTAAAAAGAGTTTTTTGCATGTTAATATTTTTTTAATGGTTTTTTTTTTTCACATTCTCCTGTTTTAGTCGTACAGCGAATGCAGGATTTTACTCTGTATATATGTTCTTCTTTTTTTTTTTTTTTTTTTTTTTTGTAAAATTTGATATCTATTATGTTTTGTGTGATATGTACTTCGCAGCAGTTTTTAAAATTTAAAAATTGATGTCTAAAAAACAAACGACTGTTGTTGAAGACTAAACACAAAGTTAAAAGTTGATGTATTGTATAAGTTTATCATGATGCGAAAATAATTATTATGAAAAATGGAAAGGTCAATTTTAAGAACGTATTTAAAAAAATATTTTAGAATTTTATATTTTCTACCTCATTTGAAAAGCTCCTTCCTCACTGAATGGGATTTTCAGTTCGCTGTTTTAAGAATATTTGTATGATTTTTTTTTTTTTTTAATTTCAATTTCATATACTTTTTCTTATAGTGCTCTTTCAAAAAGACTGAAAAATAAACTGCCTAAATATAGTGGTTTTATCTAAAAAAATATTTTTATTTTATAAAGAATTTTTACTTCATAAAAATTGACGATATTTTTGTGGATAAGGATAGAATTTCAATTTTTGGAAATAGGTATTTTAATTTAGTGATTTTTCAACCGTAATGTTTTTCTCTAAGTGAGGTTTTTTTTCATCAATAAAGAGATTCATAACTAAGTCGTGATCCATTTCGAGTCTTATCGCATTTTTATTATTATTTTTTTTTTTACTTTAAATAAATCGTTGTGTTAATCAACTAAATAGTGCAGATTACTTAAACGGTGGTTATATTTTAATTCTTTTTTTCTCTCAATGGAATTTAGTTTATCAGGTGCAATACAGCGTTCGACCGGTGTGAAATAATTTTTTTTAATTATATACGTAGAGTAATTATGCACAATTTTCTAATTCAGCGTGAAAAAAAGCAACAGGAATTTGAGGCGAAACATGTACCTGGAGATTTGCTCGCATAAACGCAGATACCGGTGATAATATTATAGTTAGAACAGAATTATGTACTGTTGTAATTTGTATTTTTAAATATGTATTTGAAATTTGGTATATTATTTTTCAATTTTCGATGTTTTCTATGTGTGCTTTTATTATATAAAATGACGACTTACAATTCGTAATGATACTTACGTTTAAACTTAATTTTCAATGTGTTTGAAATGAATCGCATTTATGTCTTGTTGAGTCAATAAAGTTTGTGTAATTATGTAGAATTTGTGTGTGTGTGTATTTTTTCAAAAGTACGTATATTTTACTCAAACAACACGACATTTACAGTAGGTATAGGTATCTAATTATTTTGGCTAGTGTTATAAGCATGTCCGAAAGTTTAATGTAAGCCGAAAGAACTCGGAAAGTAGAAATATAATCTATTTAAAAGGGTACAAGTAAACATATAGTCTACGATCCAAATATCAAAAAGTGCTGCAGAAATCGAATTCATCGTTCTTTTTCGAGAATCAAAAAAATGAGCTGCTAAAATGGCGATACTATCCGCCTTATTGGAAGAAGTGCAGTTTTAAAATTTTAACCCTGCAGAATGGAAGGGGGTGGACTCCTAAAAAGGTGATGGAGGGACATGGTGCAAACAAAAAAAATTCGATGGATTTGGTTTCCTCTTGCACCCTGGGGTGAGAAGTTCGAGGGGTAGAAATTTTTTTTCGATTCGATACATGCAGTAAAATTGGAACTGATCAACTGCTATAGTCTGACGTGTGTAAATTGTAATTACGTTTCATCTAATAAGGTCAATTATTCATTTTTCCTCCTTCCAATTGTAGTTTGGGGGGGTAAAACTCCACCGAGGGGGGTCAAATTCAAAAATTATCACCATTTTCGAACTCAGCGCAAAATTTTAAACCATTACGATATGCGGCATTGCTGTTTTTTAAATGAATATTTTTATTACAATCGGTGGGTGGGGGTGGAATGGTGGTTGGAATTTTTTTAGGGGGGGAGGCTAAGGTATGCTGAGAGTTGAAACTAATCAGCCACAGTTGTCTGATTTGGGTAAATTTCAATTACATTTCATCTAAATGGTGTCACTTCTTCAGTTTCCTCCTCAAATTCAAGTTTGGGGGTAGAACTCCATCGAGGGGGGTCGAAATAAAAAATGATAATGATTTTCGGATTCAGCGCGAAATGTTGACCTATTTTGATATATCACATCACTATATTTGGGCAAGTATTCCATGGCTTAATTTCGGCGGGGAGGGGGGGGTGACCAACATTTTTATTTTCATTACTTCGTATTGTGCTGGAATTTTTCGCCCATTTTTACGGAAATCGGCTTTAAATGGTTTCAGTCAATAAAATTAACAAGTACTTTTTGGTTCTCACCTGTATTTTGGATAAGAGAGCTGTTTCACTGTCAAAAGTCGTCCAAAATGCATAAAAATTGCACTTAATGTGCTATAGAATGCAGTTGTACTGTGTACAACGAAAAAAAATTTCATATTCGATATCGGGGGAAGTACCTCGACCCAAATCCGTCGAGTTTTTTTGGTTCGGACCATGTCTCCCAAATCAATTTTTTAGGGCTCCACTCCCCTTGCGCAGGGTTAAAATTTTGAAACTACTTTTTTTCGAATAAGGCGGACAGTATCGACATTGTGGCAGCTCATTTATTTGGTTTTCAAAAAAAATCGCTAGATGAACACTTTTTCGTGTCTGGATCGTAGACTAATAATTCAGCATCAAAAATCCAATATGTTCGAAATTTTAAAAAATATGAAGGATAAATAGGATTCATGCCAAATGACGAGTATAAAAATCATTTGATGAAGAATATTCAAAAATTATTAATAATAATCTTACGAGCGAACGTTAACAAATGTTACGTGCCGACGCGACTGATGGTTCGCCTGCAAGTAGAACGGTATGCAACCACTTCACCAACATTATGCTATTTTTCTGAAACGGGCCTAGTTTTCAAAAAACAGTGTTATCAATCTTAAAAATTTCTCATGCATGAAATAATAACGTCCAATGAAACGTCTGCCAAAACTTCACAGCCGATAGTACTCCTCGAGAAGAACAAAAAATGTTATTATAAAAATTTGCCTATCATGAAAATTGAAGGAGTTGCGATTTTTTTGAATTTGCATTTATGTTTTTGCATTATACCTACGTAAAAAAAGGTGATCTTAGCCCCTTCAGTTTGCATGATGGGCAAATTTTCATAATGGCATCTTTGTTGATAAAGTGGTTGCATACCCTACTACGTGCAGGCGCACTAGCGCAAAGGTGGTTTTGAAGAAAGGCGTGTGGGGGAGCAAGTTCTTCCAAATGTGTGGGAGGGGGACCAGCCCCTCCAGATGGGAAGTATCAATCAAATTCGTGTTCTAGTCTTATACTTAAAGTCTAATAGGGCTAATCTTGGGTATGTGAGAGATTCATTTTTGGTTTTATTCCTCCCTCTCTTACCCTCACCTTCAATTCAAATTCAATAATGTGGATAATTTTTGCATGCGGTGTGGGCTAGAAAATGAAAAATTTTCAAAAATTGCTTATTTTTAAGCCAATTGATAGGTGATAAGAACAAAGAGTCTTGTACAAGGATGGACCAAATTTTGTTTTTTTGCTATTTTTTTTTTTTTTTTTTTTTTGGAAATCTACCAGCGCGTACGAGAAATAGTTGTGAAATAATCTCAAATGTACGAGATAAAAATTTCAACTTTTCAACTCAAAATTTACATATTGCAAAACTGACTTAAAGTTTGTAAGCTTCCAAAATTCTGTTTTTGAGGTGATTTAAAAAATGTCACTATTGTATTTTCATTTTCTCAACAATTATGAACACGAAGGAATTCTGTTTGTGAAATGTCCTTGAAAAATCTTCAGTAGGTGGTTGAATTGAAATATTCCATTCCGTTGGTTAAAATTGGCATCCATATTTTAGGTATGCGATGCTTTCTGAGCATGATTTCTAGCATGAATTAAGAAGTTATAGAGCACTCCCTTTTTATTCCATGAGTGGGCAACTCATGGAATAAAAAAGGGAGTGCTTTGAGATGTTTTTTCTTGAACAGTGGTAGTGGTACAGATAGACATTGGAGTGAACAGGTGAAATCTCCAAACGGCACATCTAAGACCTTTACTAAATCTGCAGACCAAATTTCAATCCTCTAGATCAAGTTGTATGGGAGCTAGGTGAGGTACGAACTTAAAACATAAGAAAAACCAACTAAGAAACTATATTTTCAAGTGCTATGAGGAGGTGCGACGAGTCTGAAAAATCAAAGCCCCCAAAAGACATATATGTACAAAATTTCAACTTCTTAGCTTAATTTGGAAGGGAAATAGGGAAGGAACAGTCTGTTTTCAAGGTTAAAAATGGGAAAACTTTCATATCTCCTACCCTAATTGGCCTAAGGGGCTGATTTTTAGATATGCTATACACTTTTGGATTGTCTATCGAGTAGCTTGAAAAAGAACAATTTTTGGCGATTTTAATCTCTCAGCACTCCCTTTCCGAAATTTGAGTATAACTGAACTTTGACGCGAGATCAACTCTACTTTAGAATATCAAATTTTCGGACAATCTAAGCCTATTTTTGTTGATTTTAGTCGGTGTCGAGCTGAGCTAATGATTTTTAGTTTTGCGAAAAAAAATAGTAAAAATATATAACTGACATGGTAAAAAATGGCCATAATACTCCTTTAGGACCCTAAAATGAATTTTGTTGATATCCCCTCCCTCTTTACCACCGTTGGTCGATAGACTGTAAAAGCCTGGTTTTCTCTGACAATATATCATAGAAAATCAGAGTAACAATTCCTTCGTAGTTTCATAGAAAATTGTAAAAAAGAAGGAAATGTTGGCATTTTTTAAAAATCAATGAGAAGAAGGGTAGTGGTGAAAATTTTCTGCTAAATATAATATTTTTACTCCTTCTGGGATAAATGTACCTTCATATACTTATTATAATTTTAATATACATTCAAATTTTCAGAACAGTTTTTCTGATTTTTTGGAAATTTTTATAAAGTTTTGAACTTTAGGTGAGTTTAGCAAATTGAAAGAAATTAAGTTCAAGAGCAGAAATTTTTACCTCATGGTATTAAGAAGGTCCATTACTGAAAAAAAACTAACAAAATTTGGCCCATAGCATATTCAAAAATTAGCTTCTTGTTTTAACTAGGCGGAGAGATAAAGGAGTTCCTCTTTTTGACCTTGAAAAGTTTGTCCAGCAGTTACCTATGCTTTCTTCTCCCTTTTTTTCAATAAGTCTTGGAGTAGAAATTTAGCTTGTAGATATAGTACGGGGTGTCTAACAGACGGTAAAATAAAGATTTTAATCGTTGGTAGGGAAAATAATGAGAAAAATAGTAAAATTAGGTTGAAAATAGTTTAATAGTAGTAAAAAGTTGAAAAACTGCTTTTCAACAAATCTGTTATTGTTCAATTTATCACTTTTTAATCTGCTCGAAACTAAAAAACTTTCGCCAATCATGACGATCTCTCCTCCCAACCAGTAGCACGCAGGTTAATAGAATTGCATACTCGGTTTGCCGCAAAAACACGACTCATTGTGTATGTACCAACAGAATTACGAAAAGAATGTACGTAAATTCGAAATAAATCGAGAAAAAATTTCTTTATAACTTTGATGTGTGAAGTTTTTTCACCGAAGGAAAGAGATCGGGGTACGGTCAGTATTTTTAGTTTTCAAATATTGGTGAAAAAATTTTGAGATATGGGACAAATAAAGAGAAAAATAATAATTTTCCTCCCATAAAATTCCCAAGACTTTCTGCAGTATGAATCTTGTTTTTTTTTTTTTTTTTTTTTTTTTTTTTTTTACCACTGGCGGGTAAAACTGTATTATATTATTTGAAGATATATTGAAGTGATAGATGACGAAGTAATAGAAGATGATGTGTTGGTGATGGGACTGGTTTTAATTTTGCAATGCTGGGTCCTATTTCACTGCTTTATTTGAATTTTAAAGATACTATAATGAATTATACGATAGTTTCACATAAATTCAAATGTTAAATGGCGAAAACAACGTTACATTCTGTACAAGACAGACACAAACGGGATACAAACTAAAGTGGAGATGAAACGATGCAACCTTTGTGTAACCTACAACGAATTACAATGCATTAAAATTCATAAAAAAAAACCATTCGGCATCGAGCAATAGATAGGTAACGATAGGCAACCATTCACGTGCATAGAAAATACCAAAGTGATACCTCTCTACATAGGTACGGTATCGATTATATGGCGAAGATTAGTTACAAACCATTAAATACTCATATCATTTGGGTTAAAGGGTACCTTAAAATGTCACGTGATGCTTCACTTCACATTTATATTTCAAATCAAACGTTCACTATCTGCGTTGTATAGGTGGGTCTGACTGGATACATTACATATATACTCATAGTATGGCTAAGCTGCCAGCCAGAGCTACCAGCAATATTAGTAGTAGTAGTAGTAGTAGTAAGAAGAAGAAGAAGAAGAGTGTCCTACCGAAAAACATTTTAAAGCTCGTAAGCTTCTCAACAATACAGACATATCCGTAATATAAGCCTATTTCCGGCCAACTTTACCCTCATAAACGATTAGTAAACAAAGATCAAAAGCGATGGATTTTCCATTTACTATTCAAGAAACTGTTACTCGTTGTATGAATTATGTATAAAGGTAGAATAACATACGAGAATTACATCGGCATTAGATATAATGGGCCTTTGTGGGATTAGTAATGGTCGTCGGAACCATGGTTATCCATCATGCTTTAAGCGTTGACCTAACTTTAAGCATGTTATGCACGATTGATTTGGTTCATGCAAAATGCCTTTGTCAAAAATAAGGTACTGTTTTTCATTTATCCTTTCCTATATTCGTTTTCTTACTTATTATACGTAGGTGGGTAGGTATTAGGTAGGTAGGTAGGAAGGTAAGTAGGTAAGTATGTATATTAGACGGATATGAGTAGTAAGTGCCGGCATTTTGTCGTCATTGTAATGGTAGTATTGGTGATATAACGTGTTGGTTGGTGAACTATAAAGTATATTAAAAGTTACAGTGGGTAATGTTCAGTATGATTTTTAATTAACGGCTTGAAGAATTGATTTAGTTTATTTTTAGGTATTTATAATTTGAATATTTTTGGCGTATTTTTTTATATCTTAATGGCAAAATGTTGTTTTTAAGCTTGATTTTTGTAAATTAGCTCTACGATATTTTTTCTTGAACAGTGTTAGAGGTGCAGGTAGATGTTTAACACGGTAGTGAATAGCTGAAACCCTGAAAATACATCTACGACTCCTACTAAATGTACGTACATAATTTCAACCTCCTAGCTCAATTTGAAAGGAAGATATATGTGTCATAAACATGAAAAATAAGAAAAACTGACTAAAATATTACTTCTGCGAGGCTGTGAGGGGCTACAATGGAAATGAGAAGTCTAAATCTTAAAAAAGCACATCCAAGATCCGTACTTAATTTTCATACAAAATTTCAACCTCGTAGGTTAATTTGAAAGGGAGATATGTGTGCCATAAGTTCGAAGAATAAGACAAATTAGCCGAAAAACAACTGTTGTGGGGTTACGAGAGGGTGCAACAGGGATGAAAAGTAGAAATAAACTTTTTTTGCCGGACTGTGAAGGAGTACAACGGAGAGTAAAAGTTTAAAACTAACAAAAGGCACATTTAGGACCCGTACTAAAAGTATATACCGAATTTAAACTTCCCAATTCAATTCGGAAGGGAATTATGCGAGGGATCAACACAAAAAATAAGAAAAGCCGACCAAAAAATCATATGTTTGGGACTGTGAGGGGATACAATAAAGCTGAAAAGTAGAGACCCCCAAAAAACACATCTAGGGCTCTTACTAGGTCCACATATCAAATATAATTTTCCTGGCTCAAGAGCACTCGCTACCAGTTACAACAGAGATAATTAGACAGCACGCCATCTACTATCAGAATCAAAAAGCTTGTAACTGGTTTGAGCGCTACTCGTGGCCCAGTGCTGAATTCAGGGTTGTAAAAACCAGGATTTGGTACCAATTGGACATTTTTTATTGGTGCTTGTGGTGGTATTCTTTAACCTTTGAGATGAAATGGTTCTGGTTTTGGTTCCAGTTCTGGTTTTTATGATGATTGGAAACAGTTCCATTTGATTCTGGGCCTACTTCATGTTATTTACTTCTTGTGATTCTGGTTCTGGTTTCTAGTGTAAAGATGATTTCATGGTTTGCCTGGCTCTAACTGGTGTTTTATCAAAATAATTTATCGAAATTTGGAATAATTGCCCGCACTCCGACTGAGTGCAGTCGAAACCGGATTTTCTTCCTGTATGAAAGTTTTAATAACATTCGCAGTTTTCCACATAAGTACCCCTCTCTTCTTATGCAATGAAGAGAAAATCCCGTGACATGAAACGTTCCTCAGAAATAAGTAACTACTGCTTTGCACTTGTTATGCAGACATACTATGAAATTGGTCATAAATTTTTGATGTTGAAATGTACTTCACAAAATAAATACAAATAATTTTTTTTAAAATTGTGCCCTACTAATTACATTTTCTGCATTTTTTTTTCTTACAAAAAATATTATAAAATTTTTTTTACAATTTTGCGCACAACAATTATACGCGTGAGAGGATATTTTTCACTCTCTCAGCTTAATTTAGAGGAGAGATCTTTTCAAGGTCGAATATGGGAAAAACTTCCATATCCTTCCTTCTGATTGATCTAGTAGTGCTGGCATGGTGTAGTGCTTAAACCATGGCTCACTAAACGAGAGGTTGTAGGTTCAGATCCCACTATGGGCAAAACGTACGTGTAATGCATTGCGTGCATCGAGCACTACCAGTTATAACAGAGATATTGTGATTGCACCGCGCCTATTATCAGAATCAAGAAGCTTGTAACTGGTTTGAGCGCTTACTCATGGCACATTGCTGAACTAAGGGTTGAAAACCCCGGTTAGTGATGCGAAGAGTTACCTGTAGATAGCGTAGAAAGCAGCGGGAAACTACAACGCGAAAGTTCGATAAAAAGACCTCTCTAGAAACCATCCTGATACTATAGGCATAGAGAATATGTTCGTGTTGGTCTTACCTACTTGGGTGTATCACAAGATGGTAGCACGGTCGATTTCAGGTGACCAGAAACCTGCTTCTTTAGTGCTGTAAGAGGGTGCAATGGTGATGGAAAATCGAAACCATATAAAGCATATCTAGTTCTCCTACATAACAAAAATTTCACTCCCTCAGCTTAATTTAGAGGAGAGATCTTTTCCAGGTTAAGTATGGGAAAAACTTCCATATCCCTGCTTCTGATTGACCTAGTAGTGCCGGCATGGTGTAATGCTTAAACCACAGCTCACTAAACGAGAGGTTGTAGGTTCGAATCCCACTATGGGCAAAACGTATTTAGCAACTATTACACGTTTACGTTCTGAGCACTACCAGTTACAACAGAGATAATTAGACAGCACGCCGTCTATTATCAGAATCAAGAAGCTTGTTAATGCTGACATAGTCAAAAATTGTCTTAATTGTCTTCTAGAACCCGAAAACGGATTTTGTCGATATTCCCTCCTCTTATCCGCTGTAGGTCGATAGACTATAATGGCCTAGTTTTCATTGACAATATGACATAGAAAATCAGGTTAAAATTTATGCCTCTATTTGGTTTGATGACGGATCAAATAATAATGATGATGATGATGATGACGATGGTACATATTTTGAATCATTGCTAAGCTTTCTGTGTGAACAAAGAGGATGTTTTATGCAAGTACAAAGTAGCATGTGCCAACGTGAACATTTTAACATCAACTAACGAACGTGTTTTGTACCTACGTTTATAAAATTATGTGAGTTCTGACAGTAATTGGTAAATTCGTGAAATATGTTCCAGAGTTCGAAATGATCATGGATGGTTTCCTGTGACATTTGAATAGCCGTTGATAGTACTAAACCTTGTAATTATGAGACTGCAGAAACTTGTAACATTACTCAACTTTGTTGAAATGAAAGTCAACTTATTCACAACTGGTAGTATGTACTGGGTGCATTGGTAAATTGCCATACGTTATTATTGAACTTATGTCGATAATGAAATTCTACATACTATGTATTTCTATATTATACATCTATTTGCCATTATAGCTTTGCCAAACACATTCGATGAAGGATTTCGTCATTTCTAACCCTAATATTATCGAAGTTTGCTTTTAAAGTTTTAAAAATTGCATGCTCATCGTCGATAGACAGAGACAACTGACGTTGAGAACTTCAAAGGTGACACGTTACTTCAAATATAATTTAGTTCATGTTCATGTTTTCAAAACATCAGCCAGCCCGTACAATAAAGTCAATTTACCGTTAGCGAAATGTTATTAAATCCGTGCGATTTTCTTGAAAAAATATCACTTCTTGTCACACTGTTTGGCTTGCTAGTGTTGCATAAAAACACCATTTTAAAAACACATTCAAATGTTGGCTTTTCTAATGCAAATCGTTCACGGTTCGTTGCAGATTTAGCGAGTGTTAAAAAGAAGAGGAATAAAAAAAAAAAAAACGGAGAGAAAGGAAAGAACGATTTATCTTGTTATTATATGTATATGTTGTAATACCATATACAACTAAGCGTAATTTTCGCAGTCATTCGTCATTTGGAGGAAAAACAAAAGATTCTTATTTTGGTAAAATTAAAAAAATTCGCTGTCAACAATGAAAACCACGTTTAAATGGTTTGTCGCGGCGTGGGCAATGGCCATAATAGGATTCTTTTTGATGGTTTAGTACCATTATACACGGGGTTGATCTCTCGAAGCGTTATTTATTTTACGTTTATCTTGCAGACTTTGGAGGTGTTACCATGACAACGTTGGCACACAATTTTGAGACGGTTTTTTTTTTCAGGACATCTTTCTTGTCAGTGAAATAACATTGGTCGTTTTGTGCAAGATTTACGTTTCCGAAGGTCTCTTTACACGTACCCATAAACTATGATGTGTTAAGCGACAGGATTTCATTAACCTTTTTTTTTTTTTTTTAAATGTATTTTACCGGATTTTACGTAATCTTTACCATTAGCGGATGGATTTGTTAGTATTGGATATGAAATACTTAATGTTTATGTTTTCTATGTCGTCGTATTGTACGTATTTTTTTTTAAATTGAATTTCAATATGTTATGTTTACTGTGTAGGGATTTTTCTGGTTTTATGCAGCTTCTTTAAGTAGGTACTTGGATTTACCAACTAAACTGATTTTTCACCATAGTAGTCCCGTCATATTGGGTAAAAAAAATCCCTAGTACGGAAATAATTCTCATCAAAGGTTTCTTTCCTGGAATATGTCCGGTACACATTCACAAACAACACACTAAAAGTCCCTATCGATAGAGGTAAAGAGCGATCCATAGGGGGTCAAGATCCTCCAAACAATCAATTTTTTCGTCATATCTTCGTAAATGCCAGTTTTAACGTGACAAAAGTTACATATGAATCTGAAGTAGACTTAGTTTCCTATAACTTTATTTTTATAAATTTTTTCTTAGGTATGATAGGAGTGGCGATGGTGAGCCCTTAAAAAAGGTGTTTTGCAGGTCACAGTCGATTATGGCACAAAAATAAAGAACTGAAGTAAATAAGGATGGTAAATAATAAAAAACTCTTACTTTTAAGAAAAAATTTGGAAAGATTTTCACAATCAACTTTTTTTCTCCATAATAAAACAATCTCAAATAATTTTAGACGATTCGATGCAATATTTCAATTTTACTCCATTTCTCTCCATGTTGTTTTCAGTGTTTTCTTTTTTACGTTGAAAAATTTTCAGCAAATTCTCAGTAAAACGGACGAAATGAATTTACCTTAGTCCATTTAAACTCAATCTTTACTCTTTTTTTCTTCTTTGTCAGAGTTCTCCATAAATATCCAGACAAGAAGAAATACTAGCGTTAGGGTCTTAAAAAGAAAGGGAAAAATGAAAAATTGCTTTGAGGGGGAAGAGGGAAGAGGGGAAATTAAAATATGCTGCTCGACGATCAAGAAGTAATGTTTTGTACATGTTTTCGAGGCTTACTTCTCAAAGAAATTTCTTTTTCAATTTTTTAGAAAATTGTGGAAAATACAAAAAAGTGACAGTATTGAATACCCCTGAAAATGGGTGTACAGGTGAAAACTTATCACCGATGATTATTTTTAGTGTAAATAAATACGGGTAGTAATTCTATTTTGATTTTTTTTTTTTTTATTTTCAAAATTTTGCAAATTAAAAAATAATTTTTTTACCTAATCATTTTAACGTCATCTTGCAACGATTTTGACTTCACCAAAGTTGAATATTTATAGGAAAGCAAAATTAGCCCAAGCCAGATTCCTAACATACATCTGATCAGTAATCTACATCCATATTGGACAACGTTATGTCTTCAAATATCTGCTTTTGCGATTCTATTCGCATTTGTATGCATTATTCAAGCTTGAAAAAAAACCCACCATTCTTCACCTCTCTGTGATCATGTAACTTCGAAGTTAAGGTTCCTACTTTCAATTTTGGGGTTCAAAAAAATTCAACGCTTGAATTTCAAATAATATTTCGAAACGATTGTTGTCCAAAGTCGGAGCAGAGATACTGAAAAAATCAAAATTTAAAAAGCAACCAATGTCCATCGGACACAGTTTTACAAAAGGGGAATAATATCCTGCGATGTTCGTGTTCATTTTGTAAAATTGTGTTTGATGAAATATGATTGTTTTTTAAAAGAACATCCCAATTACTCGCTAAATGAAATTGATGAAATGACAAAAATAAATTTTTCGAAATATCAGGTATGTACGTCATCGATACAACATACCTATTCTTTCCATTTTCAACACAGATGCAATTTGAGCCTCGTTGAGACCATTAACGAATCCATAATAACGACAAATGCGCTTTTCATCTGCAAGATGCAATTTCAACTCAACGTCTCGCTGAGAAAAAAATAAAATGGTCATTTTACGTTTCAAAAAAAAAAAAAAAATGCTCCTAAATAATAACGGAATAATTTCGAATGCTTGGAATAAGTTCAAATATAATAACGTGGTACTAGCAAAAATGAAATAAATACCATGTTCGTAAAGTTTTAAGGAAAACTAATGCAGACAATACGACTCCCGTAGCCGGAAAATGTCCTTTTTTATTGCTTCCATTCGCAAAAATAATAAATAAGTTACTAATATACGAGCGAATTTTTATTAAATAAAAAAGTCTAGGTATTTTACATAAATAATAATGTCGCATCTTTAAAAAATAATGTGTAAACATTTAACCCATACATCGTATTGTATTCTTGTTTTTTTACAAAATAGATGAAGTCAATTTGAAACATGCATTTCGTAACAGTCCAATCATTCTGGCTAATAGTGTGGAAAAATTTCCAATCCATGATTTTTTCATGGAATATGTCCGGTACACGTTCGCAAACAACACACTAAAAGTCCCTATCGATAGAGGTAAAGCGCGATCCACGGGGAGAGGGAGAACCCTGAAAAAATAATTTTTTTCGCTATTTCTCCGCAAATACCAGCTTTAACGTGACAAAAGTTATAAGAATTTGAAGTAGACTCAGTTTTCTATAATTACTTCTATAAATTTTTTCTCAGGTGTGATAGAGGTGGCGGTAGTGAGACGTCAAAAACAGGTGTTTTTTAGGTCACAGTATAAATTTCGATAAAATGTGACGAAATTTCACGTTGGGAATCGCGCAAAGTATAAATGGTAATTTTCCTCGTCCATACTACCTCTTCATCCCCTCCCCTCCGCCCAAACACGCGTCATTTTTTTTAGTATTTTCCCTTAGAAACCAGACAATTCAAGTTGAATTATACAATTAGAAATTACTGAAATATCAAGTTTTTGTTTAGGTCCAACTCTTCCCCTCTTGAATCCTTTCTCTTTTCCCTGAAAATACGAGTTTTGGTTAATAATATGGCGAGTAATAATTTTTTTCATTCGAATAACGCCCTTGCCACCATCGTGCCCTGAATTTTTTTTCGCCTTACTTAGCTTTCTTCCTACTTGAAATTAATTTTTCTTATATACTGCGGATAAAACTCGAAAATGAATCACTTTTCAACAGATGATCTAGAAGTGTATCCCAAAGAAGAAGTACCTCTTTCAACATCCACCCGACCAGCTCAGCAAAGAAAATGGCGGTTTTGGAAAATCTCAACGTGATTATGTACGTTTAAATAAATAATTGTATGAACAGAATTATCAAAATTACTCGATAAGTGGTGGAGGCATTATAAATGAAAAAAGAAAAAAATCAGCCTGATTTTCATGATACATTACTGTTACGCGAGAAACAAGCTCAAAATATCTTTCGGGGCAGTGAGGCGATGCAAAGGATTTGAAGAATCATAACCCTCAAAAAGCACAACTGTGCCCCATATCGAATTCCAATTTCACAACTCAATTAGGAGGAGAGATAGTGAAGGAACAGCCCTTTTTCAAAGTCAAAAGGGAGAAAATCCCCCATATCTCGTCTCCTAATTGATCTAGGAACCTAATTTCCCATATCTCCTCTCTTAATTAGTTTAGGAAGCTAATTTTTAGAAGTGGTATACAACCTTTGATTTTCTATCGATTGGTTTAAAAAGGAATAATTTTTGCGATTTTTGTTTGTTAGCAGCCCCTCATCCAAATTTGGGCATAGCTGAATTTTGATCCGAGGTAACCCTTCTCCGAAATATCAAATTCGCCGCCAATCTAAGCATATTTTCCCAAATTTTATCATTTTTGGTCCGTATTGAGCTGAGTAAAAAATTTTTAGTTGGATAATTGTCTGGGTAGGTTCAAAGTCGAGTGGGATATTCCACGATGTGTTGACCAACTCGCGTGGTGATAAAACGAACTCGTCATCTACACGCATCATAAAAACTTATAAAACTGCAATTATTTTCATTAAAATTTAACAAAAACGTAGAAATAATTTTCAATTTCATTTTTACTGAGCAGGTCTATACAACCATGCTCTGCTACCATGCAACGAAGTATATCATCATTTCGTTATTATAAATAAACGAATTTTGTTTTTAATTTTATTTCAACGTGAATTACATTTTAGAACATGTTTTCAAATTAAACGATAAAAGTAATGCGAAAATTTCAACATGAATAACTTTAACTTAAATTTTAATATTTAAATTTTAATTATTTGGCTTTTTTCTTCGCATTCGCGACAATACATGGTGCTCAGTGAGAGGATGTCAAAACTTGTAATTCGAATATGAAGAAGTTGCCTATCTTTAAAATTGAGGAGGCAAATGAATGGTATAAGAGGAGTCCGTGCAATGCTTCAATGAAAACAAGTAAGTTGTTCTGCTACATATTTACGTAGTTAGGATGAGTGATTGAAACGTTGCATTTAGTTGTCTAAGCATCCTGATGGTATAAGAACTAAACTGATCTCAATAAATGACCACACCACGGTCCAAATTATTTGCATAACCAAGAGATCTAACATTATTAAACATATTGTCTCCTGTTTATTGATCTACTCACGATGTGAGAACGTTCTACCCCGATACTAATTCTATGAAATTAAACATGTGATTATATTTTTTAAAATACATTACTTTACGAGCTGGCCATTGTTGAGAAAATCAAGACACCGTAGTTAGAATTTACGTACAGTATCAATTCAAGAAATAAGTAGGTAATATAAAATTACAAAATTATGGAAATTATTTTATACTTGGTTACGGGATAGATAAGTTTACAGAAAATTATTAATTTTCTAGTCGAAATAATATATGTACACGAAGCGTATATTAGAGTCTCGACTTTGTTGTGTATTCGGAGGGGTAGGTAGGTTGGTAGCCGAGGTATACCTATATTGTATGTTATATAGGAATATTGGGATATTTAAAAAGAAATTACATGGGGTAAGATTATTCGTTAGGGTTGATGTTAGCATGTACAAACGGTAACGATGAAATATGAACGTAATAATTTGCGAACTCGGCTAAAGTAGCTGAAAATGTTGCTAACCGTGTTAAGCACCAGTGTGGTGTATAAAATTCGCACTTATCAGCTTGGCGATGTCTGCTCATTACGGTTGTACTTTAAAAGTGCTTCTTAAACAGCGTAAAAAGTACATTTAAAAGTCTTCTCGAACGGTGAAAATTACGCCATTTTCTTAACTACGCCCGACCGAAGCTAAGTTAAATTTGAGAATTTTTAATCGCCAACGTAGCTCTACTCGTAGGTACCCATTCGCAGCGCATTGTTTTTATGTTGCTCATTCCAAGTAGGTAGATAGGTAGGTATGGCACAACACATAGGCGACAAACACGATAAATTATACGACACAGGGAGATATTTTTCAACGAACGTGATTCGGGTATATATCAGCGATTCGATATTAAACTGGAAAAGATATTGCTGTTTTCACCATATGTAATGTAGGTAGGTAGGTAGGTAGTTAGTAGGTATGTCTATATGTATGTAATGTACCACAACCGACTCGACGCGATGAGGTTACCATACGTTGAAAAACTTCGTAATGTGAAACTGGTTAAAATAAACGAATTTAAGAAATGTAATTTTTGCCAGTTTGTAAAATAGGAAATATGTAGAAAGAGGCGTAAATAATTATTTCTTCAACGTTTCGTTGTAGAAAATTTCTCGTAAAAATGTAGCTAAGTAGCTAGACAGCCAGGCAGGCATAAATTATTTTCATTGCGTCAGTATATATGCAGCATACCACATACGTTTACGAACGTCTGCGAACCATAAATTTACAAATTTCTACTTTACTTTAGTCGGCTAGGTAGGTAGCTAGAGCTAGGTACATGTTGACGGAAAATATGAGCGTAAATGTCAAACGTGTACGTATTTAATATTTCAACGTTAAAATTTTCGTATTTGCGTACATGATACTGGGCTAAAGGAAACGAAATTAAAGTGAGCTGCAATAGAGTAGCTACATTTTTATAGATGATTTTCAGCTCGCAGGCCTAGGTTTCTTATTTTTGTGAATTTTTCTCGTCTACCTACTTATTAAGGCAGATTTTTCACTCGAAAAGAGTGATCGATTTTCAACATTCGCACTAATGGGTACTACGAAAACCTCCAGGGAATCAATTTATCTGCATTTTTAACATGCTTCTTATTTTGTTTGCGCATTTCATTCGATGAGTTTTCTATCTGAAATATGTGTATGCTGAAGATTTCAATTTGCCTTCATTTGAATTTTCTTTGATTTGAGTTAACATAAATTTTTTTAGGCGATAGTTAAGCTGAATTTTTTTTTATATTGGTTCTTTTCGAGTGGTTGGAATTTATTTAATTGATTATCGATGAGACAAACTGAAAAACTAATAAGCTTACATCAATGATGATGATGATGATGATGATGATTGATTTGTAATTTCTCTTCCTTTCCACGAGATTTTTCTAGATCCCGATCGTTTGATTTTTTCTGTTTTTTTGACACGAATTTTTCTCGACTTCGTTTATCTAACCTGAAAATCGTTTGATAAACGAGGCTATTACGGTTTATCGATCAATAATACGACGGCGAAAGAGGAGTTTCAATAAAATCTTTTTTTGAACCCTACAAGACCACTGAGACCACCTTTCTACATGCGATCCTAATTTTCTACATCATATTGTCAACAAAAACCACCTGTTACCATACTAACTATTCCAGACTAATGACTATTCACGCTGAAACTACAAGGTGCCCATCTGAAGGTCACAGTGGTAAGGGGATTACAGAAAATCTTGGTACCAAATTGTTCACGACTATAGCCGTTAGGAGCGCTATTCACTAAATCTCACAAAAGTACGCTCTGAAATTTCTATATTTTGATTGGTTGAGATCTTGTAGTTTGAATGCTTTGCCGCAAAGTCATATAGCGCTGTTAGTTTTGTTCTAGGGGGAAAATTGCTCCAAAGTTCTAAACAACAGCCGAAATACAGTGATCAGCGCCTCTGTAAAATGAACCGAGAGTAACTATTTACTGATTCTACTTTTTCTTAGGACCACCAGATAGCGCATCTTGTAGTTTTGGTGTATATACTACTCGCTATGGGGACCAGTTGCCTAAAATGCGCTGTTCATGGTTTGAAAACAGGCTCATGAAAGATATCAATTATCGAAGTTGAATGCGATTGTCTTATTACAGCACAAATGGTACATAATTAATTGAGTATTATTTTAATTCAAAATTTTCGAACAAGAAACTCATCACTTGACTGGAAATTCATTTTCATAACTTTGATAACGCAGATTTATCACATCCTTCCGTTTTCAAAATTAGTTTAAAAAACATAGCTACGTGTGTAATTTCATAAATAGGGACTCATTCACTTCTCACATTGAATCTACTTATGGTAGATGAAAGGAGAGTATCAACAAAATTCGTTTTGCGATCCAAGATGCAGGGATGTGAACCAAAATCGAAAAAATATCGATTTTGGTTTAGTGGTTATGGTTTTAAATTTTTATTTCAGTTTCATTTTTTCTTTCATTTCAGTTTCAGTTATGGTTAAGACTACAGCAAAAAATAACGGTTTCGATTCTATAGTTTTCTAAATTAAAAAATGAACCAGAAACCTAGAAAAAACATAAAATTTTTGGTATCTCGCCAATAAATAGAAAAATGAAGATACTTTTATTTTTAACGTTCACCTGATTCTTTCCAAGAAATGATCAAATTCAAACCTCTGTGTTAATTTTTGAAAATAACAAATTTTTATTTTTCAACAAGGGGTAAACTCGAAAAAATAGAAAAAAAATCATGAAGTATACATTATGTCTTATTCGAATCATCAATGCAATATTTTGAACAGTACCGTAAGAAAATTTAAATTGACCAAAACCATGGTTATATTTCCCTTTTTCATTTTGGTTGTGGTTTATGGTTATGTTTACTTTTTGATTAAGTTTTGGTTACGGTTTTTGGCAGTGTTGCAAGAATGGAACGCGAATGGGAATTGAGAACGCGTTCGAACGCTTTTTTTTTGAACAAACACAGTGAAAAGTGAAAACATATTCGAACGAATGCGTAAAAGAACGATTTTAGAAAGAACGAGAACACAAACGAGAACGTTAAAATTTTCAACGTTCTTCGTTCTTGGCTAATTTTTTTGTCCTTGCGCTATTTTCAGATTTTCATTACTTTAACTTCATTGTAACTTTCTTTTCTTTTTATTTCAGTGTTTGAGTTATTGAAGAATATGTGCGAGAAAAAAGCAGCATCAAGAAATAAAATATTGAGGAAATAATGAAATTGTTCCATTATTTGTTACTTTGCACCATGAAAACGTTACTATAACGTTACTATTACAGCTACGGTTACCATTTCATTAATTGTAACGAAAAAGATCACGTTATTTTCGTTACTAGTTATTTGGCCAGTGGTACTGTCTACTGCATGTAGATTTAGATGTACTTTTTATTGTTTGTTCACTGCCCATCTTAGATTAAAATTGAATTATTAGGTTAAAATTTGGCTCGTAGATTTAGTAAAATCCTTAGGTTTGCTTTTCAGTGGTTTCAACATTTCATTTCACTAATAGTCAAGGTTGGACAAACTTTTTAGAGCGGGCCGGGCAAATTTCAACCGAGCAGCCACAAATTTAACCTTAGCGGTTGGTTTAAGAAAAAATAACGGTGCCCGAGCGAAGTGAGAGCGAAAATTTTGAAATTTGACGACTATTTTTACTATTTTAATCACTAAATCTGAGAAAATTTCTATTCAAACGGATGAAAAACACGATTTAATATATCTCAAGTGGCCCCGTGGTCACAACCTTTTTCGGCCCACTCAGATTTTCCCAGCGCACGTCCCGATGAGTTCATTCAACTCTACTTATGTATCTATTAAAATTATAGGACTGTTTTGATCCACTACCCCATTAACCTAGTCAATTAAAATTCTCATGAAGATTCGATAGAAATGCTGAATACACTCTTCGGGTCCTTTTGAGTATATTCCCTCCAAAATCATCTGGAAAGTTACGATTTAAAAAAAATTATATTTCTTCTAACATTTTTGTGTATCGGGAAGCATAGATACGTTTTCCATGTTCCTTACTTTTTTATAGCTAATTAAATTTTGCGAACTTACTCAATTGTAGAGAGTTAGAAAGGTGCTACGAACACAGTTTTACTTGCCTAATGTAACATTCGTTGGTACGAAACGAACACATCCAAGTACCTGTCAGAAAACAAATCGGATCAAAAATTAATGAAATGCAATAACAATTTTTCATTTTGCCAACAATAAAAAAAAATATTGTTTTTTCTTTATCAACTCAATTCCAAATAACGTACGAACAACTTGAGAAATTGCATGTTCAACGTATGATTTCAACACTGAAAATTTTTCATGTAACTAAGAACTAAGTACTTTTTGAAATAAACCAACTGGTAACGTTTTTATTTTTCAAAGACTCGTCTGCTGTCTAGGTCGACATTCATCAAACATATATATGACTTTCTAGACTCGTACAGGCCAAACTTCCCCTACTGAACAAAAAGATCACTCGTTTCGACATTGCCGAAAAAGAAGAGAGGAAAAAAAAAAGGAATATTTGTTTGTTGAAAACTCTTAGTAATCACACCGTCACTTCCCTTTTGACGAAGTAGCGAACCCTATAAAAAGTCTATAAAAAAATCATAAAATACTCGAATCCTCGGAGCTTTTACCATTTATTTTTACATTTAGCAGCACTCATACGTGTACGGAGTGACAGTAAGAAAAATGTTTTGCTTTCTAGAACGATAAAAAAAGATAAGAAATTAGTTGTATATACCTCTACCATGCAACCCCGATATACATCATTAGCCACCCTTTTATGCTACCACCCTAAACACAACAAACCCCCCCCTAGAAACACCCTTCTTTTCACGCTTAAATTACATATTTCAACAGATACTTCGTGTAGTATTACCTATCTAGTATTTACTCCCTCCTATTTTGGCAAGGTGTAAAACATGCATATATGCATTAAGCTTTTAATATTATTATGCATACATCTACCTAATAAGAATTATCTCTGAAACAAAATTATTTTATGTATCTGTAGGTCTAAATGACCGGTGATAAATTTTAATAAGGAAAAAAATTCATTTTGGTTTTGTTACAATTCCATATCTTCCAGAAGGCTGAAAGTTTCTCGAAGCAGTGTCTTGATTGTAAAGATTAGTTAGTTTGCGAGTAAAAATCAACGTTGACAGTTTTACTATACCATAATTTGACGCAGAACAGGTCTACCAACTCCAACTTAGGTACGTATTGTTTGTTGACTGGTGTAGACTAAGAAACTTTCAAATACACATGGGACTCTTACTTACCTATAGATGGAGAAGATTCTACCATCTGGTCTGTATTCAATCTTACATCGATTCTACGGCCCATTGCAAAACACTCCAATCAAATTCGAATTGCAATCGTTCCACGTTCGTTCGTAGTAGCTAGAATTGTACTTTCTTTGCGAATAAAAATTACACATAGGGATCAAATTGATTTCAGCATTGCTGAAGTGGGCAGAGTTGTAGGTACAACCTCATCGTATAGTTTTTTACTTTACTTCCAAAACTCGATAATGCCTCCAGGACTTCTATTTTTGACTTCTCGTTTTTCAAAATGTATTATACAAATTTTTTTCTAATATTTTTTCAGTTTTCTGCTTTCATTTTCATTAAAAGCAATAGTCATACACGCAAAGTTTACAAATTTTGTTTTCAACGATGGTGGTGCAATAAAAGTGGATAGAAAAAAAAGATTTTCAAGAAAAATTAATAAAAATTCGAAGATGCATTGTTACAAACATTTTATGAAATTTTACCTATATACTTAAGCGTGGGTTTAGCTGTATTTATAACACATTATGGCATTAAAGTAAATCTTTCTTTATTTTAGAAAATTAATGTTTTAAAAAATGTTTATCTTCTGTTATCAAATTTATTAATATTTACTTTGTCAACATTAATGCGCAAATTGAAAGCAAACACAAACTAAAGCAATTTTCTTTTTCTTGTGAAATATTGGATGCTTTCCAAAATTATAAAGAAAATGCTCGAACGGCTGTTTATTGTTATTTTCTATAGAAGTATTATTTCAAGGATAATACCTACAAAAGGTGCCTACTCACTATGTCCAAATGAGGAATTATTCTTTTTTTTTCTATTGAGAAAAGAAGAATGAAAGAATAATCTTGAAAAATATTCAAAATAATTAATTGAAAACGCCAATACTATATTAATATACTGATCTGGTAAATATAATTGAGCGGTGCTTTCATCCTATATGATTTTACGTAACAAATTCTTATTTATAACCAATTTGTTTCAAAATTCTAAAATAAAAGTTTTAAAATTAAAAAAAAATTTTACCTGCATAATGCAAATTTATATTTAATTATTTTAATAAAAAAATATTAAAATATCCGGAATATAACGAAAATTTAGAAATAATTTTAGCATTAATCCTTACTGAACTGTTTGAAATACGTATATATGGGTGGTTCCTGCGCGGAGTTGTTTCTGATTTGATCTTGCGTTTCGTATAATTTCGGCTTTGCTCCTGTTATATTGTGCTTAGGCTTTTTGCTTTGTGCTGCGTTGACCGAACCACGTGCGTTTCGTCGTTTTCGCCGGGTTACGTGATTATTGCGCGCCGGTGTGTGCTTTTTTTTGCTTTTTACAGTGAAGTTTTTTTTATTATTTTGTGATTCAGGTAAATATTAATTTTACTAATTTATTTTCAAAAATCTTTAAAAAAAAAAATAAATAATATTAACACAATAATAATAATTTTATATTATTTTTATATCCTTTACAACACGTGGAGAAAATGATAATCAGATTAATTTTGTTGGTTATAAAAATAATTTGCAAAAAATTTCGCAATTGTTGCAATCAGAAATTATGCAATTTTCAATATGAAATAAGTTCGTTAAATTATAGTGATAACTCGTATTCATATGAGTTTTAATTGATATCCTTATTTTCTATTCCTGAAAAACTTTTTAAATTTCATTTTTTTCTCGAAACGAAAAGGATAAAATTTTTATAGAATAAGAATAATTGATTTTGTTTTAACTATAACGTTTTTTACCTTCCTACGTTTTGAAAATATCTTGATAAATGTTTTTTTCCTGTGTGTATTTAATCATCATAGAAGATAATGAGATAGATTTAACGGGTTGGTACCCTCTTATGCAATTAACAATTTTCAGGGCTAATAGTTACCGCGTGTTAGTTGTGATCCTTTTGTGCAAAATAAAAGAAATGGAAGCTCATTAAAATTCACCTACGTACGAAATGTTAGATAGTTTTTTATGCGGGCATATTTGTTGAAAAATTCAAGCACAATAGGTACAATGAGTTTTTCATTCTTCTCATCGCCAACTTGAAATTACTTTTTTCTTTTCGTTCCTTTATAAAATTCATTTTCGAGCGAACAACGTTCACATTTGTATTCAAAACTATATCCAATCAGCAATCAAACTTATTCAACAAGAAATATTTGATTCTGAAAATTTTTTCTTCTTTTTTTTTACGTAAAATTTTTTCTTGGCGTTTAAGGAAAAGAAAACGATTTTTTTAAAGATAATATCTGCATATTTGAGAAGATGTCAAGGTAGTGACAAGGACAATTACATTTTTTTTACATGTTCCATAATTCCATAAATTATTGAAAAATTAGCTATTGAGCTACCTATCTATTTATCCGAGGTGTATGTTTTTTTTTTTTTGAAACAAATGTACAGACTTATTTGCAGAAAGAGATTCAAGTTTTTAGTTTTCGTTTATTCAATAGAATCCATAGATTACTTTTAATAGGCTTACATATCCGCTAAATCTCCATTTAAAAATTACCTATTACCCATGTCAGCAGAGTATTGCAGCCAAAAGATTCAGCTTAAGCTTTTGGCTAAAGCTAGCGATGTTGAAATATTCAGCTTTTGCTTTCAGCTTTCGGCTACATTATTCAGTTAGTTTTCAGCTAGTGAAAATTGAAAATTGATATGCATGTCTAAGAATATTAAAATTTGAAATAAAAAAAAAAAACAGTTTCACGCGAAATCCGAAAATATTACTAAAATTAGTCTCAAGAGATTTAGTAACATATAATGTAATAATTAATATAGTAATATTGAAAACAATGGATCATTTTTATTATCAATCAACATAATTCCTTTTGTAATAAAGTATCAAAATGTGTAATTTTTTTTACAAATTGGGCACTTCTTACTAGGAGACACTTTCTTATTTGTTCAATTTAATATTCAAAATTTCTACATATCAAGATAAACTTCTACCGCGCACAAGGCACCACAAAAAAAACTACCAAAAAAATAAAAAAACTAAATTTGTTTATTGTTGGCTTTTTAAGTCACGATGAATTTAGCTTTCAGCTTGCTACAGAGTACATCCATTTCAATGCGGATAGTATTCTTCTTCCTTATAAATGGCATATACATATGTACCTGTGTGAGTGTCTCTTACGTCATAATATATCAATTTGTGCAGGTAGAGAACATGTTATTTTGCATTTTACATCCAATTTTTTTAATAAGAAAAATACTACTCGCACAGGAATGGATGTGCCCTATTACCCACCCAATTTCTAATGAAAATTAGCCTACATAGAAAAAAGTTGCCAACTTGAAATTTTTAACACAAAAAATTCTCATTTTGCTAAGAGGGTGCCAGAATCAATTGAACGCACTGTATTATCATATATTCGTCTCGTATCTCTCATTCTTTGTAGGCTGTAGTCTTTGCACCTTTTTACTCATTAGTCATCACTCATCATTTTACTAGGTACATAAAAAATAATGGAAGTCATAAAGAAAACCTACAGCGTGTTCGTTTGATTCTGGCCCTCGCCTTGGCAAAATGCTAATTTTTCGTGTTAAAAATGTGAGGTTGGCGACTTGTTTCTATGTATTTTCATTTTCTGACACCTCCTATTGGCATTTTTCTAAAAACAAGTTGCCAACTTCGTATTTTTAACATGAAAAATTCTCATTCTGCCTAAGGCGGTGTCAAGAATCAGACGAACATGCTTGTAGAAAAATGCCAATAGGAGGTGTTGGAAAATGAAAATACATAGAAACAAAGTTGCCACTCTCACATCTTCAACACGAAGGATTAGCATTTTGCCAAGATGAGAGGAGAAGGATGCCAGAATCAAATGAACACGTTGTAGGTGTATCCTAACTCTCAAGTCGGCACAAAAATATGCAACGCGATCAAAAAACTAACCAAGTTTCAATTCAATTTTAAAATAGTTGCAACACTGCAAATGATAGTGATAACAAAAATTGATAACACGAAACCAGCGTTCCCACGTTTTGAATTTGAGCTTCCTCCAGAATCGAGTATTAGGTATATTTATGGTCGCGAGGATTATTTAATGAATAATGTGGTTTTAATGTGATAATAATTGGTAAAATCGTCGTAATATTCTTGTTCTTTCATTTAAATGTTACGATAGCGAAATTTGCAATCGGTTTAATGGACTAATAATAACAATTCAGCAACTGCATAAATCGCTTTTATTTCGGTGTTTTTGTATGATCGTCGGTTGGAATACATATCTAAATCGAAATCAAAATGGTTCGTCTTAATTCTCTTGAAAACTGCATTTACGTTGAGAGTAAAATGAACAGTCATGTCAGATCATTTACATTCGTTACATGCCACTCTGTGAAATATTACCATCGTCCATTTTTCGTGTTAGGGTAAGTGTGTTATCACAATCATCTTACGTATTTATCTACTGATTAATAATTTTAGTAATTAGGATTCAGTTTAACGTACATATTGTTCGAGTGGATATGTAATTAAATTTCTAAATATAGTTCTGAAAAAGAAAGAATATAATTCGACAGATTAGTGCTACAGAAATTGTAGTTTTTTTTTTTTTTTTGGTTTGTAGCATGTCTTTCTATCTTATATTTTGTGCTGTGCTGTTTCGTGTAATGTATATACTATTCCAAAGATATTACTTATTCGTGATTGCAGATAACAGATATGCAGTTATTTGAGATAAATTCAAATGAAGGATATGTACATGTATAAGGTACCCATGTACCTAAGTACATACAAATATATGTACGTTGTTTTGAGTGATACAAACTCGTTTAATTTACGCTGTCATGCGTTTGCACCATGAAGAAATTTGGGTTACATGTGAATGAAATTTGAAAATGAATACGTATCTACATGTTGAGATGCAAATATACGAACAAATAATCGAATTATAAATTCACGAAGTAGAAATCCTTATATACCTAGTCGCGAATTTACTGTTAATAACGATGCTGTTACATTCAATAATATACACTCGAATAATACGAGATACAAATACAAAATGCAGATTGTTAAACACTGGTATGTATTTTGTAAATTTTCATCGTTAGTAGCCCTCTTTGAAAATCCTCTTTGAATGATCTATTTTGCATATAAATTCGATTCCTATCGCCTATACAGGTACCTTAGAAAGATTCAAATATACATTCTACGAAACGTGGCTAAATTTCTTCTCTAAAGTTGGTTGGTATCTATTATCTGCACAATTTTATCGGAAAGCAAAAACTAATCCGGCGTTAAATAATCTCTTAAATCTGTTGACTCGAGCTGGTCTTCAATAGCTACCACTTGAAAGTTGAGTATTAATTCTCGAAAAGCTAAGGAAATTGAATCGGCACTAGGCGACGTTTCAGTTTAGTAGCTACATAAGTATTAATCGAATATCTGCCAGAAATGGTGGCGAATTTTTTTCTCCTCCTCTATAAAACGATCAATTTCTTAATGTATTTTCAAAATGAAAGAAAAAAGTATCCGGAATGTTATTTAAGTTGAAAGGAGGTTTGACGGTTTGCAGTTGAAGCGTGAACGCGCCAAGGCGTAGTGCAGTATTGTTGTTTGCTCTACCGTAAACAATGATTCTCGGTTGGCTCTATTTTCAAAATTTCTCATACTTGTATTAGGATAACTTCCTGCTTCGATTTCTCACAGTTACTATATGCTGTTAAGGCTTATTACAACGGCATATTTGAAAGATGACTGTTTAAAAAAGAACTCGTTACCATTTGCAAACTTCTATGTTTGAAAGATCACCTTGAAAATTTTCATGTAAGAATGTGATATAAGTGAAAAGCACTTCTTTTTTTTTTTTTTTTTTGAAACTTATTAACGGATGGAAAATGATTTTTATTTTTCTCTGAACTTCATCCTGCGAATTCATTAGTCTAATCGTAGCATAAAGCTCCAAGTGTATGGTACGTACGTTTGTAATACGTTCTGTACATATTTATTTTACGCTCGCGTGACAATGTAAACATATTTTTAAAAACTTAATTTCAACCCATTCATCTTGATTTTTAACCGGGCTAAAGTGCTCTATCGCATGCTAAGTATTTATCACTTTTTTTTTTTTTTTTTTGCTATTTTGCTGGTAACTTATTTCTTTCTAGGAAATGCCCTCGCTTCATGCATTAACCAGAAATAAATTGTATTCTTATGTCAGTTTATCGTTATCAAGATTTAATAAGTTTTTCAATATTTTGTAGCAAAATGTGCTGTTTTATTTTTATTTTTAAGCAAAGATTTAACTAAAAAATATATATTATTCGAGTATTAAGTACCTAGGCGAATGAATTTTTCGTGGAATGTTTCAAGAACAAAAATGCGTAATAAATTATCAATTAAACTTGCAAGAAAGCAGAACAATGTACGTTTTGAAACGAGCTAAAATTTTTAAATTGTACGTAATTTTCTCATTATAATTACGACAAAAATGCTGTACCTGTGTTCCACTTGGATGGAAAAATTAATTATTATAATGTATGTTGAATGTCGTGACAAATTAACCAATTAGAATGAAAATATGTGCTTTGTGTAGTATAAGTGAAATGTTTGAGTTGACGTGAAACAATAAGTAGTGTAAGTATGGAATAGACGTGATGTTTTTTTACATAGAGATGCAGAGTTAATGCATAACAACGTATAAAAGTAAGGGGTGAACTTTTTTATTTCACTGCATAACAAATCTGAAATGATTACGAAATAAAACATACACGTAGGTAGGTACCCGTAAATAAGTTTTTTTTTTTTTTTTTTGAAGCAAGTACGTGTAAACAAAAATAAAATGGGGGTGTTTTTTCACGTTCTATAGTTTTTCATCATAGCTTGTTGGGTAAATTCGCAGAAGCCAAAATTATTAGGAAAACGTGTTGAAAAATTTTATAATTTTACAGTTTTTCATAAAATCCTCAAAAATTAGTCCTTATTACCTGCCATTATTATTTGTAATTCTTAATGAAAAAAAGGCCCTCTATTTTGTGTAGATCTGAAGATATAGTCAGTGATCATTTAAATTTAAAAATTACTGTGGTAATATATTCGACTTATAACTTTGTTTTCTTCCTATTCTAATCAAATCTTCAGATCTATTAAAGATAACGGAGTGAGATCATCGCCATTGCAAAGAGGAGATGTAATGAAAAATCGTGATGATAAATTTTTGAAAATTTCATTAAAAACTATAAAATTTTGTAATTTTTGTACACATTTTTCCAACAATTTGGGCTTTTACGCACTTACTCAACAAGCTGTAATAAAAATTTACCATTCTGAAAAATTAGCTACATGAAATTTTTTTTTCATTCTTGGTCAAATCCGAATTTTCCATTTGTTACAGTTTTTGAGGGAAAAATAGTCGAATGCGATTCTCATATTTAAGAATACAAATTCAAGCGAACAAATGTTTGTCCCTTCAATCTGGATGTCCAGCAAACAAATATACATAGATTAAGTATGTGTTGCACGGTTACCAGTTGAAGCAGTATTTCATTGAGATGGAGCACACTGTATAGGATATAGAAATATTTAAAACAAGGAATTGAAATGGCGTGGTGATAATTATAGTCGTTTGACCTAAACCCTTTCCTTACACCATCGCTTTAAAATATCAAAATTTTCTGTTTTAATTTTTTAGCTTGATTTTCTATGTCATGTTGTCTATTGAAAACCAGACTATTATGGTCTGTCAACCTGGGGCGAATAAGGAAAGGGGGATTGCAACAGAACTTTTTGGGGCCCTAAAAGATTACGACCATTTTTGGTATATCAGATATTTACTTTGATCCCCCCCCCCCAATAAAAATCATTTACTCAGCTTGATATCGCGACCAAAATCGATCAAGTTTAAGAAATAGGTTTTGATTGGTGGTGGATTTGATATTTTGGAGTGGGAGTGACCGTGAGTCAAAGTTCAGTTCTGCTCAAATTTTAGAAAAAGGGGTGCTGAGGGGCTAAAATCACAAATAATGTTCTCTTTTGAGCCAATCGACAGACAATCAAAAGTTGTATAACATATCCAAAAATTTGCCTACTAGGCCAATTAGGAGGGGTGATATGGTGGTGGGGGGTTCCGCCCTTCTGAGTTTGAAGCAGGCTTTTCCTTCCCTGTCTCCCTTCCAAATTGAACTAGGAAGTTGAAATTTAGTATGTAGACTTGGTAGGGGCCATAGATGTGCCTTTTGGAGGTTTAGACTTTTCAGCTTCATTGCACCCCTCACAGTCCCAAAAAGTGGTTTTTTGATCGGATTTTCTCATGTTTTGAGTACGTTCTTCGAATAACTCCCTTCCAAATTTAGACTGAATGTTGAAATTTGGTATGTAGATTTAGTATAGGTTTTAGATGGTTTTTTCGTGGTTGTACTATTCAGCCTCATTGCAAAAAGTCATCAATGTTTTTTAATTTTTTTAAAATTTTATTTGAATTTTTTGAAAAATTTTTAATTTTTAAAATTTTAAACTTTTTTAGATTTTATTATTTTTTTATTTTTTATTTTCAGCTTTTTTAAATTAGACATCCATTCTCAAATTTTAACGTATATCCATTTCAAAATTTCCACCTAAAATGCAAAAGTCCTTCGCAATAATCTTGAATTTTTTTCAAGTGCAGAAATCGTAAAAATTATAGCATTATAAATAAATAAATAAATTTCCACAATTTTTTAATTTTAATTTTTTTTAATTTTTTCAATTTTTTAATTTTTTGATTTTTTAAATTAAACATTCACTTCAATATTTCAACATGAAGTGCAAAAGTCAGTCATAATCATCTCAAAGTTTTTTCAATTTTTTATATTTACATTGAAAGATGTTTAATAGCGCATTATGGAAAAATCGTCAACAATTGATGGTCAAAAATTGAGTATCAACAGTTGGCTGTCATCATTAGGTGACATTAGTGAATCGTCGACAGTGTGGCGTCATCATTGGACTGACATCAGTGTGCAGATTTTTATGGCCTTGAATGACATCAATGAACTTATTTTCTGAAGGATTAATTTTTGATGTTAAGTCGAAATGTTGAGAAAAATTGGAGATGTGGTATCAGTAAACTTATTTTATGAAAGATTAATATTATGATTTTAAGTTAAAATGTTGAGGAAAATTAAGAGATGTTATTAGTGGACCGTCAACAGTGTGACGTCATCATTGGAGTGACATCAGTACCCATCAACAGTTGACCTTGACCTCGAAATGATTTTATGATTTTGAGTTGAAAAGTCGACACTGAATTGATTTTAAAATTTCAAATCGAAATGTGGAGGAAAATTAGTTGACGTTTACTCGGATTAATTTTAATATTCGAAGTTAAAATTTTTAGGTAAATTAACGACGTCCTTAACCCTAAATTGATTAGTAATGTTCCACTATTTAGGAAAGCAAACTTATGCAGTTATGAAATTGTAAAGTTAAATGATGCAAAATTTTCCTAGAGACAAGTATTGAATAAAAATAAGAAGAAAAAAATTGTACCAATTATATTTTAAATATCAAAACTTACATTCTTTCGATGTTTACTCTTTGCGTGCAAAGAATTCTAAGTATTCTTTAATTTTTCTATTTCTTTTTCACATTTATTCAACTGGAACATTTTAACATAAAATGCAACGATATATGCATATCAACATTTTAGCATAAAGTTCAAAAATCGTTCATAATCATCTTTTATCGCGAATTTTTAATCAAAAATCAAATATTCAGCTCAGACATGTTAGCTTAAAATCCAAAAATCAGCCATGCTCATATTTCATCGTAAGTTTTTACAAACTTATCCATGTTAACATTTTAGTGTAAAGTTCGAAAATCAAAAACTTCACACCAGAAACGTTACACTTTTCTAAAAAAATCACCCTCAGCCCTAAGACACATCCGTGTGAAAAAACAACGTTGAACAATAAATCAACAGTAATGGAAAAAAAAACTGATTTAAAATCTACGATCTATAATATTACAATTCAAAATTCTCAAATTACGTGTAATAACTCTTCGAGCTGATCGGTGAGCAAATTTTTCAAAAATAATTGGAAATAAAACAAAATTTCGGAGCTTGTATTCGTATCGTCGAACTAGCGACAGCATCTCAATTACGATCTCGAAGCTGATCTCGTGTATATAGCAAAAAAGTATTGCTTTACTGTGTCGCAATTAAAGGTATACCTACGACACTTTAGCAAGCTGTATAGCTCGTCAAAGATAAAAATTACGGTTCGATATTACGTAGGTATAGGTATTATTTTACATATGCGACAATATTTCCTTTGTGGTATGTATCTCCTTTTTATATTTATTTCTTTTAGAAAAAAAAAAAAAAAAAAAAAAAAAAGCAAGAAAGACAAAAACGCAAACCGATATTTCACAGTATTGCGTTTCCGCGACGCGACGTGTAAAAAGCCTATAGAAAAATGTCCTTTATCTCCGTTTTGTTATTTACATAAGAAACGATATAGAAGAAAAATAAGGGCCAAATTGTGATTCAAAGAAACAATAAGTTTCAAAATAAAGCAGTCGGAAAGAACCACCCTTTCTATCGTAGCAATAGCTTTGAACTTTGAGCTTAACGGTAGCACCCTCGTTAGAAAGAAGCACGTGCTAATACATCTTTTTATACAAATTGTGCAGTCACGCTGTAAAATTACGCGGTGCTGGATTTACCGCAGTAGGTAGAGGTACTGAATCTTCAACTTTCCAACACTAGACAGACATATCTATACCATAATTTCATTCGGTTATACCAAGGTATGCGTTTAAAAGCATTGTAGACAAGGTGAAGTATGCATGGTTAGGTGAGAGTAGTAAGTACCATGTACCAACGGTTTAATAGAGGGGAAAAACTTTTATAGAATAAGTCAACTCGGTAAATACGGCTACCTAGTTTTTACTCTGGTAACGTTTAGAAAATTTTTTTTTTTTGGGGTATAAATTTATATTACCTACTTAAATGTTTTTAGTCCTATACATGTACACGTTTTTGGCCAATATTTCACATATAAATTTTTTCTACCTTTGATATTACACGTGTGCGAGTAGAACGTATACCTTAGCTATGTATACCTTACCTATAGGTACATGGTATATACTGTACAACGTTGTAGATCGTATTTCAAGCCCGCACCATGCAGCATGCACTGTATAAATCTTTTAGGATTCGAGGCTATCTGAAATAATGGCCTATTTTAGGTGCGTATCTAACGTTCATTACTATCCTCGGATACACCGCAAAAGCTGGCTTACTTCCTTATCTTCAGAATACGCTAAAGTAATTCTATTACATTCGAGTCAATCTTGATGGATATAATCGCATCCTCACTTCTCGCGCTGTACGTGAAATTACTCGTATATCCCTGCACGATGGCGAGATTTTTCGAACCATTGCTCGACTGCTTTAATATACATTAGATTTTTCACTATACCATATACTTATATAAGTAGACGACGCGACGTACCTACATATATACCATACCTACATTTATGGTATACGTATACGTATATGGTATACCTAAACTATCTACGTAGACTATATTTTTTAAGGACGTTCGAATCCATATATCCCTCTCGCGAAGCGTATATAAATTAATTCCATTTCATGAACATTCTTTACTAAGGTATTTGAAAGGATAAAAAGCATATAACAAGAGTCCTCCTTATAACACTACACTACATCTCTCTACATCTTCGCAGACAAGTTTCGAATGAGCTTTACATGCTGTCAGTGTAAAATGGGGTGGTTTAAACGTACCTATATACTCGTAGGTAGCAGGTACGAGTATTTCCAGTTTGGAAAAACATGAAATTTTGACATGTGGAATTGAGTTTTGGGGTTGATACGAGGTGAAATATTTGAAAGGTAATATCTTACAGAAATATTACAACAGCAGAATTATATATAGATGGTACTCTGTGGTGAAATTTTTCATATAGCGAATTGTTGAGGGGGTGAAAAAATCAATTATCAAAATCGAAAATTGAAAGTTTTGGTGCGCCAAAAAATCGTACTTACTTTGAAAATAATAATCAGTTTAAACTATTCTGGAAACAAGTTCCCTCTGCAAACAAATTAGGAAACATAAAAAATCATACGCTTCGGAGAAATAACAATAAGAAATCTCCACAGCTCTCGAAAATAAAGAAAGTTTAATCTCAATCTTCTTTGATCTAGAAAAAGCGTATGACAAAGCATGGAGCTGCAAAATCCTGGAAAAACTCCACTCGATGGGTATAAGAGGTCATCTAGCACATTTCATTATCAACTTTCTTAAAGATCGTTATTTCAAAATTCGAATAAATAATACCTATTCCAAACCTCATCCAATACAAAATGCTGTAACCCAAGGATCCATCCTCAGCACCACCCTATTTATCCTTCTAGTTGATGGAATCCAAGCAGCAATGTAATGGCCATTATCTCTTAAAATTTTCGCAGATGACATAAACATTTCACTTCGGGTGAAAGATATGAAACTTGCCGAATTAACCATCAAAAAAACACTAAACAAATTCAGAAATGGGCCGACCTAAACAAACTCACTTTCTCAGAGACCAAAACTCATTGTATCATCTTTACCAACAAAAAGAAA